>PVLC010013628.1:13279-41302 GCA_004027655.1 Graphiurus murinus | reverse complement strand
TACTGGGGATTGAACTCAGAGGCATTCTACCTCCGAGCTATACCCCCAGCCCTATTTTTTATTCTTTATTTTGAAACCGGGTCTCACTAAGTTGCGGAGTGCCTCACTTAGGTAGCTGAGGCTGGCCGCGAACCCGGATCCTCCGGTCTCAGCCTCCCAAATGCTGGGATTACAAGCGTGTGCCACCACGCCCGGCTTATTTTTCATTTTTGAAACAGGGTCTCACTGAGTTGCAGAGGACCTCACTAAGTTGGTGAGGCTGGCTTCGAAGCTGAGATGCTTCTGTCTCAGTGTCCCAGGTGCTCGAATTACAAGTGTGAGCTACCATGCCCATCAGTAAAGCTGCCTAAAAAGAAAAAAAAAAATACAGGTATGATGGCGCACGCTTGTAATCCCAGTACGTGGCACTTTGGGACAGTAGGACCACAGGTTTGTGGCCAGCCTCAGTTACTTAGTGAGGCCCTCGGAAACTCAATGATACCTTGTTTCAAAAATAAAGAATAAGCCAGGTGTGGTGGCACACGCTTGTAATCCCAGCATTTGGGAGGCTGAGACCGGAGGATCCGGGTTCGCGGCCAGCCTCAGCTACCTAGTGAGGTACTCCGTAACTTAGTGAGACCCGGTTTCAAAAATAAAGAATAAAAAATAGGGCTGGGGGTATAGCTCGAAGGTAGAACGCCCCTGAGTTCAATCCCCAGTACCACAAAATAAATAAATAAATAAATAAATAAATAAATAAATAAATAAATATTAAAAAAAAATAGCTGGCCTTGGTGGCTCACACTTGTAATCCCAGTACTTGGGAGGCTGAGACCAGAGGATCCGGGCTTATGGCCAGTCTCAGCTAGTTAGCGAGGCCCTCCACAACTTAGTGAGACCCTGTTTCAAAATAAAAAGTACTGCCGGGCGTGGTGGTGCACGCTTGTAATCCCAGCATTCGGGAGGCTGAGACCAGAGGATCCCGGTTCGAGGCCAGCCTCAGCTACCTAGTGAGGCACTCCGCAACTTAGTGAGACTTGGTTTCAAAATAAAGAATAAAAAATAGGGCTGGGGGTATAGCTCGGAGGTAAAATGCCCCTGAGTTCAATCCCCAGTACCGCAAAAAAAAAAAATAAATAAATAAATAAATAAATAAAAAAAAATAAAAAGTACTTGTAACCCCAGCATTTGGAAGGCTGAGACCGGAGAATACGGGTTCTCGGCCCACCTCAGCTACCTAGTGAGGCACTCTGCAACTTAATGAGACCCTATTTCAAAATAAAGAATAAAAAATAGGGCTGGGGGTGTAGCTTGGAGGTAGAATGCTCCTGAGTTCAATCCCCACTACTGCAAAAATAAAATAAAAATAAAAAATAGGACTGGGGTGTAGCTGGGAGGTAGAATGGCCCTGCTTTCAATCCCCAGTACCATCAAAAATAAGAAAGAAAGAGAGAGAGAGAGAGAAAGAAAGAAAGAAAGAAAGAAATAGGATTTGGGGTGCAGCTCAGAGGTAGAATGCCCCTGAGTTCAATTCCCAATACCAGAAAAAAAAAAAAAGGGAGGAACGTGGTATGGTGGCCCACATCTATAATCCCAGTATCCCAGTACATGGGAGGCCAAGACAGGAGGCCAGCCTTAGCAATTTAGCAAGACCCTGTTTCAAAATAAAGAAATAAAAAGAGCTGGCGGTATAGCTTAGAGGATAGACTGACCCTGGGTTCAATCCTCAGTAACAAAAAAAAAAAAAAGGAGGAAGGACATTGACCCACCACTGTCCCAACAGTGCAGTCCCTGCCCGGCTGCTAGCTCTCCTCCCTCCCCTGGTACGGAGTCTTCCTGAGGTCTGGACTGGCCAAGGTGGCTTCCTCCTGAGGGCACGACTAGAAGCTCACACCCCACTGCGCTCCCCTGCTGCCTAGGTTGCCAAGAGGAGCAGAGGCAAGTCTTGTGATCTGTTGCTAAATCCTCCCTCAAGCCAAAAGTTTTCACTTAAACATGTATCAGCTTTTTCTGATGACAAAAAGTATCATACATGTTCTAAGAAGTATGAAACAATTTAGAAGCCTATGATATGAAAAGTGATAGACCCTCCTTATAAAAATACACAGATGAGCTGGGTGTGGCAGCGCCTGCCTATAAATCCCAATACTTGGGAGGCTGATACAGGAGGATTGCAGATTTGAGGACAGCCTCAGCAAGTAGTGAGACTCTCATCAACCTAGTGAGACCTTGTTTCAAAATAAAAGTGAAAAATAGGGCTGGTAGAATGCCTCTGGGTCCAATCCCCAGTGCTACCAAAAAAATACTCACACACACACACACACACACACACACACACACACACACGTGAGCCATAATCTTAGTATTTAGGAGGCTGAGACAGGAGAATCGCAAGTTGGAGGCCAGCCCCAGAAACTTAGTGAGACCTTGTTTCTAAAAATAAAAAAAATAGAAAGAGCTGGGAGTGTAGCTTGGAGGTAGAATGCCCCTCGGTTCAATCCCTAGTATCTATCTATCTATCTATCATTTATATTTTATACACATATACACATACAGGTATCTATATGTAGATAAAGCTGAGGGGTTAGGTTTTTATTTATCATTGTCGTTACTGGTTTTTGTGGTGCTTAGGGATGGTATAGTCAAGGTCCGGTGTACACTAAGTAAATGCTCTACCACTGAGCTACGTGCCCAGCCCTGCAGCTGTGTTTTATTTAAAAGGTGAGAGGTCATCTCTTAGTGTATTAATCAAGGGTAGCAAACACGAAATGCCCATGAGACATGGGTATCAGCATCACAGTAAATAATGCATAATGATAAATAATAAATGAATAAAGTCCTCCAGGATTTGCAAATGAAACCCAAATGCACAGACTTCATTTCCACAAAGAGAGAGGCCCCATCTTTTGTTTCTGTCTTTGAAAGAGACCGGAACAGTGTGATATTTCTCTATTACAAGAAAAGCTACGAAGTTCCAGAGATATATAGCACAACACGATAACTATAGTTAATAATGACACGTTAAAATTTTGAAAATAGCTAACAGTGGATTCAGAGTTCTCCTCACACACACAAATAGTAATCCAGGAAGTAACTCACATACCGATTTTCTCAGTTTAGCCTTTCCACAATGTATACGTATTTCAAAACATGTCGCACCATAAATACACACAATTTTAATTCACCAATTAAATAAATATTTTTTTTTTGAAAAGGAGAAAAAAAAAGCATCAGATTAAAAAGCTTCTGTGAGCCGGGCGTGGTGGCACACACTTGTAATCCCAGCATTCGGGAGGCTGAGACCGGAGGATCCAGGTTCGAGGCCAGCCTCAGCTACCTAGTGAGGCACTCCGCAACTTAGTGAGACTCGGTTTCAAAATAAAGAATAAAAAATAGGGCTGGGGGTATAGCTTGGAGGTAGAATGCCTCTGAGTTCCATCCCCAGTACCAAAAAAGAAAAAGAAAAAGAAAAAAAGCTTCTGTGTAGCAAAGGAAACTATCAAGAATCTGAAGAGAAGCTGGGTGTGGTGGCGCACACTTGTAATCCCAGACTCAGAAGGCTGAGACAGGATGATCAAAGGTTCGTGGCCAGCTTCAGCTACTTAGTTAGGCCCTCCGCAACTTAGTGAGAACATATTTCCAAATAAAGAATAAAGAATTGGGCTGGGGATGTAGCTCAAAGATAGAATGCCTCTGGGTTCAATCCCCAGTAACACACACACACACACACACACACACACACACACACACACAACAACAACAACAAAAAACAAAAAAACATCCTACAACCCAACCATACAACTCTTGAGGATCTTCCCAAAAGAACTGAAATCAGAGGGATACATGCATTTCCATGTTTATAGCAGCACAATCAATGATAGCCAAACTATAGAAACAGCCGAGGTTCAACAGACAAATGGATTAGAAAGTTATGATATATACACACAATGGAATACTACTCAGCCATAAAAAAAGAACACAATCATGTCATTTGCAGGAAAATGGATGGAACTCGAGAACAGTATGCTTAGTGAGATTAGCCAGTCACAGAAAGAGAAGGGCCATATGTTTTCACTCATATGTGAAAGCTAAAGAGAAACTGGGAAACAAAGAGGACCTCAAATAAATAAGGGAAAACACTAGTGGAATGGGGGAGGGGGATCTGGAGAGGGAGATGGGGAGGAGAAACTATTCAAATCATCCTTTGTTCATGCACGAAGTTATCTGTGATGATGGTTGGGGAGAGGGAGCCGGTGGGAACCGGAGGGAAACACACAGTGAGTGCTGTGTGCCTGGATGCAGGTGTCGTTCTGAACTTCACTATGATGTGTAATTACGATGCATCAATTAAAAAACTAAGATAGTATATTATAAATAATAAAATAAGTGATTATGAAAAAAAGGGGCAGGGGGAGCTGCGATACAAAAGCAGTGATCATCGTGCCAACCTGGCCTCGCCGTCAGGCAACCGAGGAGGCAGGAAAGTGTCTGCCTCATCAAAAGAGGGTGTTGCGGCCGGGCGTGGTGGCGCACGCTTGTAATCCCAGCATTCGGGAGGCTGAGACCGGAGGATCAGGGTTCGAGGCCAGCCTCAGCTACCTAGTGAGGCACTCCACAACTTAGTGAGACTCGGTTTCAAAATAAAGAATAAAAAATAGGGCTGGGGGTATAGCTTGGAGGTAGAATGCCCCTGAGTTCAATCCCCAGTACCGCAAAAAAAAAAAAAAAAAAAAAAAAAGAGGGTGTTGCAGCCGGGCGTGGTGGCACATGCCTGTAATCCTAGTACATGGGAAGCTGAGACAGGAGGATTACAGGTTCGAGGATAGCCCTCAGCAACTTAGCGAGATCTTGTTTCGAAATAAAAAATAAAATCGATCTGGGAGTGTAGCTTGGAGGTAGAACACCCTTGGTTCAATCTCCAGTAACAAAAGGGGGGTGGGGGATGTTGCTAGCTGAGCCCAGTAGTGCACACCTGTAATCTCAATACTTAGGAGGCTGAGACAGGAGGATCACAGGTTTGAGGCCAGCCTCAGCAACTTAGTGAGGCCCCCTCAGCAACTTTGGGAGACCTTATTTTAAAATAAAAAAATAAAATAAGGCTGGGGGTCTAGTTCAGGGATAGAATGTCTCCGGGTTCAATTCCCAGTACTTAATAATAATAACAATAACAAAAATTTAAAAATATAATTAAAAGGGTTTGGGGTGTATCTCCAAGGTAGAATGCCTCTGGGTTCAATCCCCAGTACCTCACACACACAAAAAGGGGTGTTGCTCCTTTGCTGTAGAATTCAGTGCTCAGGAAAGAGACCAAGAGTTACCAGAGCCCAGTGCAGTGGTACATGCCTGCAATCCCAGCACTCAGGAGGCTGAGACGGGAGGATTGCAGGTTCCTGGACAGCCTCAGCAACTTGTGAGGCCCTCAGCAATTTAGTGAGACCCTATTTTGAAATAAAAACTAAAAAGGGCTGGGCATGTAGCTCAGAGATAGGATGTCCCTGGGTCCAATCCCCAGTACCAGAGAGAGAGAGAGAGACAGAGACAGAGACAGAGAGAGAGAAAGAGAGTTACCAGAAATCTCAATGCTAAAAAAATATTGTGTGGACCGAATCAAGCTGTTGGCCAGCTCGCCCATCTTCAGCTGTGTCGACCTTCACGCGTCCTTGCCTCTGTGCGTGGGGGTCTACACAGCTGTACAATAAGCCATTCTTTGGCCTTATCGTGATTTGCCCAACCGCTTCCCCATTGAAGCTTGGAGGATTTCCAGCTTTCAGTCTTTGTTTTAGGCTTCCCAGAGGATAGATTAGTATCATTGGATCCGAAGAAAAAAATGTTTAAATAAATACATTTGGGGTGTTAGCAAACCCAGAGTCTCCTGCAGGCTGACAGCTTGCTCCACCAAAGAGACACACATCCAGCTATGGTTCAAATTTTGATGGACAATTTTGGGCAGAGTTCTTCATCTAATCTCTTTTCTTATTTTTATTTTATTTACTTTTTAAATATTCTGGTGGCTGTGCTTTTATCCTTCCTTCCCTCCTTCCCTCCCTCCCTCCCTCCCTTCCTTCCTTCCTTCCTTCCTTCCTTCCTTCCTTCCTTCCTTCCTTCTTTCCTTCCCTCTTTCTCTCTCTTTTTTTTGAGTACTGGAAATTGAACCCAGGAGCATTCTACCTCCAAACTACACCCCCACTGTTCTTTTTATTTTTTATTTTGAAACAAGGTCTCACTAAATTGCTGAAGGTCTCACTAAGTTGTTGAAGCTGGCCCAGAACTGTGATCCTCCCATCTTGGCCTCCCAAGTACTAGGATTACAGGCGTGCACCACCACATCTGGTGTGCCTATGCTTTGTGTGTGTGTGTGTGTGTGTGTGTGTGTGTGTGTGTGGTACTGGGGATTGAACTCAGGGGCATTCTACCTCTGAGTACCTCCAGTCCTATTTTTTATTCTTTATTTTGAAACAGGGTCTCACTAAGTTGTGGAGTGCCTCACTAAGTAGCTGAGGCTAGCCGTGAACCCGGATCCTCGGCTCTCAGCCTCCCAAATACTGGGATTACAAGCGTGTGCCACCATGCCCGGCGTGCCTATGCTTTTGTGTAAGGTCTCTGACATCCTTCTTGGAAGGGGGAGAGAGAGAATGGGAAGAGAAGGAAGGATGGTTGGTCTGCAAGCCCAGGCTCCTCTTAGTCCAGCTTTTCAGGATGGAGATGAGAGCCCTGAACCCGCTGCGCGGCTCTGGCTCAGCCATCTTTGTCCACAGGCCCAGCTGAGCCAGCAGAACCTGCCTGAAGCTCTAGACCAGCCATAAGAGAAGACCCTGGCACCTTTGAGGGAGGCCCCAGCCAGTCTCTCCACATGAAGGAGGTGACCTGGCCACAGCTTCTCCCGGGCCGTACCACGAGCCATGCGGGCGTGCGCCATCTTGGTGTAGGCCCACAACCTGTGTCACCTCCTAGCTAAAGCTGTGGGTCTCAGAGAGGCCAAGTGCTGGCAGAGCTGGGCTGCAAAGCTACACAGCCTGAAGTCCCAATCCTCAGGCTCTCCTCAGGTCTACTGTCACTCCTGTGGCTTCACCCCCACACCCACGACCTCTGGGAAAGGACCGCCATGCCGCCATGGTTCCTGCCCACCCAAGCCCCATGCTGGGGTCCAGACTGGGTGACCTTGGGCAGCCTTGACCTCCAGCTCTGGCCTTTACCAATATTCCTGGGGAACATGAAAGTGACTTTCTCTCTCTCTCTCTCTCTCTCTCTCTCTCTCTCTCTCTCTCTCTCTCTCTGTCTCGTGGTACTGAGGATTGAACTCAGAGGCTTTCTACCTCCAAGCTACATCCCCAGTCCTTTTTATTTTTGATCTGGAAACAAGGTCTTGCTAAATTGCTAAGGGCCTCATTAAGGCCTTGAACCTGTGATGCTCCTGTCTCTGCCTCCCAAGCACAGGGCTAACAGGCATGCGCCACCACACGCAGCTTCACCACAGCTTCTCAACGCGCCCTTCCTCGCAGCCAACCCCAGCTGCTCCAGATCTCCTCTGCTGCGTGCCACTGTGCTTGGGCCCGCTCTGTGGCACTGTGATGGGCTCAACTGCCCTTCCGTCTGTCACGGGCCACGCTCCACAGCACTTTAAGGCCTGCTGTCACCTCCTCACTAAAGACCTGGGAGCCTGAGCCAAGAGAGGGCTGAGTCACCGCGGGGCTGCCTCTCCCGCCACACCAGAGCTCTCGGGCAGGGCAGCTAGCAGCAGCTGGGCCTGAGCCGAGGCCAGAGCGTCTCTAGGAAGGAGTGAGTTGGTCTCCTTCCCATTCCAATCCCGGGAGAGCTGGACCAAGTGACCAGGCCTCCAGCTCTCTCCTCCCTGCCCTTGCCTCTGGGGACCGCCTGACCCTGATAGGCCCGCAGAGCAGGTGCCCGCCACACGGAACATGCCAGACTGGACCCCTGTCCTGGAGGGCCCGGCAAGGCCCATCCTGCTCAGTGTCCCCTGGGCGCAGGGCCAGCACAGCTCAGCAGCCTCGGCCTCTGGTGCCAGCAGCCAAGCCTGCCCTTGGACTTGAAGGAAGGAAGTTAAATTAGCCTCCCGAGAACTTTGTTCTTCCTTCTCACTCTGCACATTCCCACCTCCGAGCCTCTTCAGACCTCCAGCTCTGGATGAGAGAGAACTCTCTGGCAATGAGTTAGGACCTGGGATTTTTATTTTATTTTATTTTTTATTTTTTTGGCACTGAGGATTCTTGAATCCAGAGGTACTCTACCTTTGAGAAATATACCAAGTCTGATTTTACTTCTTATTTGGAAACAGGGTCTCACTAGGTTGATGAGAGTCTCACTACTTGCTGAGGCTGTCCTTGAACCTGCGATCCTCCTGTCTCAGCCTCCCAAGTACTGGGATTACGGGCATGCACCACTATGCCTGGCTCAGGACTGGGGTTTTAGCTACCAGTGAGGTGTGCCAAACACAGGGAAAAACAGACAGAGGCTCCTTGGCCCACAGGTGCTGAGCCTTGGACAGGGACAGGGGTCCTGCTACCCAACCACACATGAATGAAACCAAAGCTCCAAGCCCTGGCCACCAGGAGCTCCGTGGGGCGGTGACTGACATCATCAGCCCCTCCCGACTTCAGGCAGAGCTTGGAAGTGCCTTGCAGAGATCAGGACAGACCAGCTATGGTAATGAAGTGGTAGAAATCCAAGTGGTGCATGCTGAGACTGAGGAGCTGGGCCGGACATGTCACCCAAGCAGGCAGTGGGGAGCGCCACTGCTCCCGGATCCCCCACCCTGCTGTCGTCCTGTCTCAGCCTCTGAAGCCATCTGAATGCATCTACCAACCTCACTACCTTCCTGGAATTCTACCTAAAGGAAAGCACCAGAAGCAGCAAAGATACAGCCAGGCAAACGGACAGTCCCTGCTGTTGGGGCAGGTGCGGTGCAAGGGGGACCTGAACTGATACACTCCCCTCGGCGATGCGTACCAAAGGGTTTGGAGCCAGCCGTCATGCTTTTAAGAAGTTACAAGGGAAGTTGGGTGCAGTGACCCACATCTGTAATCCCTGTACGTAGGAGGCTGAGATGGGAGGATAGCAAAGCCAGCCTCAGCCACTTAGCAAGATCCTCAGGGCATGGTGGCACACACTTGTAATCCAAGTACTTGAGAGGCTAAGACAGGAGGATTGCAGATTCACGGCCAGCCTCAGCTACTTATTGAGGCCCTCTGCAACTTAGTGAGACCCTGTTTCAAAATAAAAGAATAAAAAATAGGGCTGGGGGTGTAGCTCAGAGATAGAATGCCCTGGGTTCAGTCCCCTATACCGCAAAAAAAAAAAAAAAGAGTAAATAAATAGATAAAAATAAATAAGATAGAGCTGGTGGTGTAGATCAGAGGTGGAACACCCCTGGGTTCATTCCCCAGTACAAAAAAAGCAAAATTGTTATTCAAGGGAAACAGAGACAAGCTGAGCAACCATGTGGAGATGGACATCTTCTCAGCGCTGCCAGAAATAGCCCCAGTGTCCAGCAGGGGCCAGTGAAGTTCATCATGCGAGGGCTATTGCATAGATTCCCATGCAGCCATTAAAATAGGAAATTTAAAGAATACTTAGTGACATGAGGAAATATTCATAGTATAACATCAAGCAAAAAAGGGAGCAAAGTGCATATAAAATGTATAGACAAGCTGGGCATGGTGATGCATGCCTATAATCCCAGTATTTGGGAGGCTGAGGCAGGAGGATTGCAGGTTCGAGGACAGTCTCAGCAAGTAGTGAGACTCTCATCAACCTAGTGAGACTCTGTTGCAAAATAAAGTAGGACTGGGAGTGTAGCTTGGAGGTAGAATGCCCCTGTGCTCAATCCCCAGTACCACAAAAAAAAAAAAAAAAAAAAGTGTAGGCAAAAGTGAAAATATCTGCATCAACACAGTATTGTTAAAGCTTAGCACATCATGTACCCAAGATACGGCTTTCTCTCCTTTCTAACTAGACTCTGAGCTTTTGGTGCAAGTACCAGGCTTGCAACGGGTATTTGCCAACAGAATAAAATAAAATTAAGCATGTGAGGCAGGCACAGTGGTGCACACCTGTAAACTCAGTGCATGGCAGGAAGATCGCAGGTTCAAGGCCTGTATGCTAACTTAGTGAGACTCCGTTTCAAAATAAAAAATAAAAAGGGGTGGGGGTGTAGCTGAGAGGTAGAACCTCCTCACCCCGAGTTCAATCCCCAGTACCACACATATACACAAAGTTTTGCATGTGATGTCTTCAGCCCCTTCAAGAGTACAGAGCCCTCAGTCAGATGAGTCACCCTTGAAAAGTGGGGCCAGGGAGTAAGAGTAGGGGCTCTTACAGATGAGAAAACCAAGTCCTAGGGGAAGGATGGACGGCCAGGACCACAGCAAGTTAGGGGCAGGGGTGGGATAAGATTTCAGTTGGAGCCAGGCATGGTGGCACACACCTGTAATCCTAGTGCTTAAGAGGCTAAGACAAGAGGATCACAGGTTCAAGGCCAGCCTCAGTAACTTAGTGAAACCCTGTTTCTAAAATAAAAACTAAAAAAGCAGACATGGTGTCACACACTTGTAATTCCAGTACTTGGGAGGCTAAGGCTGGAGGATCTGGGTTGGTGGCCAACCTTAGCTATTTAGTGAGGCCCTCTGCAACTTAGTGAGACCCTGTTTCAAAATAAAAGAATAAAAAGTAGGACGGGGGTGTAGCTCAGAGGCAGAATGCCCTGTGTTCAATCCCCAGTACTGCAATAAATAAATAAATAAATAAATAAATAAATAAATAAATAAATAAATAAAAAAAATAAAAACTAAAAAGGGCTGGGAGTATAGCTCAGAGGTAGAATGCCCTTGGGTTCAACCCCCAGTACCGCCAGTACCACCAAACAAACAAATCCAATGACCCCAGTTGGTCCTGGTAGCTCCCTTGTTCAGTGGCTTGGGGAACTGGTCAGTGAATGGGATGTGCCTTTGGGGATGTGCCTTCTGCTCAGAACCAAGCAGAAGTGGGGGATCATGCGCCAGCCCAGGTCTGCTGTGGGTACCTCTCAGCCTGCCTATCTGGGGGTGGTCCTCTAGGGTAAGAGAATCTTAAGAAATCAAGCTGGGCTGCCAGTCCTTCAGGTAGTCCCTGACGGGGACATCAGTATTCAACAGGGGAACAGCCATCATCTCTGCCTCGTGCCTAAACCAGAATCGCTGTTGCAGTAGCAGCCAAGAACACTGCCAGGACCCAGTAGAGGTCTCCATCACCCAGCAAGGTACCCACGATCCAACCAGACCCACAGTGCAGCAGAGGCCCAGCCAGCAGCCCAAGCCAGCTCCCCAGCACCAGCACGTAGCGGGCTTTCCCAGGCCGGGTCTGCCCCTCCTTCCTCCTCCGGCTCCCTCTCATGTTCCCGCTTGTCTTGGCCTGACCCTGGTCTGTATCTTATCAGCCTGCCCACTATGCTGGGGGTGGCTGGGCAACTGTGTTCTCTGGGGTTCTAGAATAAAGGCATCTGAATAGCAGAGGAAGTCATTCGATTTGCTGGGAAAAAGAAAAACACTAGCTCAGAGAGGGGGAGGTCCTGGATGTGTTTCTGTTGTCTGTGGGAATGGCCATAAGAATGATGCAGCCAGGCATGGTGGCCTACTCCCGTAATCCCAGTACTTGGGAGACTGGAACAGGAGGATTGCAGGTTGGAGGCTAGCTTCAACAACTTAGTAAGACTCTATTTCAAAATAAAAAGGGTTGGGGGTGTAGCCTGGAGGTAGAATGCCCCTGAGTTCAATCTCCCATACCAAAAAAGAAAAGAAGAGAAGGAGGGAGGAAGGGAGGGAGGAGGAGGAGGAGGAGGAAGAGACAAAAAGTACACTGCAAGCCCGGTGCAGTGGTGCATGCTTGTAATCTCAGTACTTGGGAGATAGGAGGATCACAGGTTCACGGCAGCCTCAGCAACTTGTGAGGCACTCCGCAACATAGTGAGACTCTGTTTCAAAATAAAGAATAAAATAGGGATGGGGGGTGTAGCTCAGAGGTAGAATGCCCCTGGGTTCAATGCCCAGTACCACACACACACACAAACAGTACGCTGCAGAGGGAGGGTTAGGCAAGGCTGTGCTCCCGCCTGGGACGGAGTTCCTCCTGGTCTCTAAAGCCTCTCCTCCAAAGGTCAGCAGGGAATCAGCCCCAGAAAGGCCTCTCTCCGTACACAGCCCTGTGCCGAGGCACCCATGCCAGGCACTACTGGCCACGCTGGCCTCAGGACATGATGAGAGATAAGATTGTGCCCTAGGACAGAAGGAACTGTCAGAACCTTGGCAAAGTGTCACAGGACATATGGTGCAAACGGCTGGCACTTGTGTTCTTCTGTGTCTGCTGGGAGGGGACCCTGCGGCTGCCAACCATCCCCAGCCTGTTGGCTGGGGTCAAGAGCTCTGAGTTTGGGCCACCACAGCAGAATGACCAGGGCAGACACCTGTCTTCCCTGGACCTGCTCCCCTCCTAGTCACAATATAGATAGACTAGATGACCTCCACGAGGCCCCACAGGCTGGCCCCCAAGATTCTACACACTCAGGCTGGACCACGACCACAGAGTCGGGTGGCCATGCTCAGGAGCCGGGGAAGCAGGGGCAGGGGAGTGAGGTCTCAGAGGCCTGCCCTGCACCAGCGGTGGGAACCTGGGAGGGAGGGGGTGGCCGGTGGGGGACTCCAAGCAGTATGTGAAGAATGTCCCAGCTGCTGGGCATGGTGGCGCACACTTGTAATCCCAGCATTCGGGAGGCTGAAACCAGAGGATCTGGGTTCACAGTCAGCCTCAGCTACCTAGTGAGATACTCTGCAACTTAGTGAGACCCTGTTTTGAAATAAAGAATAAAAAATAGGGCTGGGGGTATAGCTCGGAGGTAGAATGCCCCTGAGTTCAATCCCCAGTACCGAAAAAAAAAGAATGTCCAAGCCGGGGCCTAGTGGGTGCCTTGATCTTTATGGAAAGGTCTTTCAAGGATCCCCCGAGGGTCCCTTTCTCCAGCTGGTGAGACCCAGATTACCACTGAGGGACCATCTGCACTCACTTCCCCCAGCGTCTGGGAAGCTCTTGGTACCCTCTCCAGCTCCCCGCCAGAGGCTGAAGCCACAGAGGGGCCTCTGCTTCCTGCTGGTCCCCAACCTCAGACTGTGAACTTCCCGCGGACAGGGCAGTGTCCTGCTCCTTTTTGGTCCCCCACTTCATAGCTCAGGCCTCTGCTGGTTCGCACCTTCCACACAGGGCTGTCTGCCCTCGGACTGGGAGTTCTTTGAGGGCAGTACCTACAGCCCGGCGTACAGGGTGTCGGGTCACAGGGTCAGCCAGGCCGTCCCTGCCGGCTTCCTTTAGTCTTCAGAAGCCAGATGGCCTGCCAGTCGACTCCCTCCCTGCTACCTGGCTCCAGCCCCCTCGATGGGCCCTTGGCTGGCATCCCTGCCCACGCCTGTGCCCCCTGGCCTGTCTCATGACAGCGATACCCAGTGAGCAGCTGAGGCCCAGGGGCTACCAGAGCCACGTGATTCCCAGGAATGCCAGACACTTCTCTGGGGCTCCAGGGGCCCCTGAGCTTCCCACACTGACTCTCTTCCTGCCTCTTAAATGCCGGAACTGCTGCCCACACCAGGACTTCCCTGGCCCCAGGGCTTCCTGCCTACTCCCCTTGGTACTAGCACCTGCCCTTTGAGCGCTCCAGAGAAGTAGCTATGAAGACTAAGGAGTGTGGGCGAGCAAGTGTGGGCCAGGAGGTGGCCTGGGCCCTGCGGTCCTGCTTCTCTCCTCCCTTCTCTTCCCCTTCTCTTCCTCTTCCTCTTCCTTCCTTCCTTCTTTCCTTCCTTCCTTCCTTCCTTCCTTCCTTCCTTCCTTCCTTCCTTCCTTCCTTCCTTCTTTTGGATTGGACCCAGGGGCATTTTACCTCCAAGCTGCACCCCCCAACTCTTTATATTCTTATTTTGAAACATGGTCTCACTAAGTTGCTGAGAATCTTGCTAAGTTCCTGAGGCTGGCCTTGAACCTGTGATCCTCCTGTCTCAGGCTCCCAACTACCTCCCATTCCTTTTGAAACACTCTCTGAAATAAAAGGGTCCTCTCCTTGACCCAGTTCCTTCTTTAACTGTGAGGAGGGCCACGAGAGGCAATGGCCACCCCCCACCCCCACTCAGACCCCTGTCAAGGCCAGCCCCAGACACTGGGCCTGGGAAAAGGGCATCTTGTCTGGTGGCAGTGGTGAGTCCAACCAGGGCAAGGGGACTGGCATTTGGTCTCCAGGGAACCAAGTGCCTGGGGGATGGAGCGTCTAGTGTCTCCCTTATTACAGTTTTTTTTTTGTTTTGTACTGAGGATTAAACTCAGGGGCATTCTACCTATGAGCTACACCCCCAACCCTTTTTATTTTTTCAAACAGGATCTTATTAAGTTGCAGAGGGTCTCACTAAGTTGCTGAGGCTGGCCTTGAAGCTCCGATCCTCCTGTATCAGCCTCCTTAGTCCAGGGATTCCATGCTAAATTCCAGGCAGGTGCCACCACACCCGCTTCATTACACTTCTTTAGTTATACATCTTCATGTGTCAGTTTCCTCACTGAAAATGGCACATGACCTGCCTCCCGCCCTGTAGCCCACGACCATGCCTAAGACAGAGCAGAGGAGGCCTGGCCCTGTCTCTGTTCTCTGCTCCCTACCCAGGTCCCAGGAAAGCCCGGTCAGGATAAGCCCTAGGGAAAGAGGCCTCGGGACCTTCCCTTGCCCCAGGTCCTGGCCGCAGGGCTCTGCTCGTGCAGGGACCCTGGGAACTGGGCCCTTTGGTCCTAGCTGAGCTCACTTTGAACTACCACCCACTCCCCAAAACCCACGAGCCCTGTAAACCATGAGGAAGACAAGCACAGGCAAGGGGAAGGCCGTTCTACAAAATGCACGGTCGGGTCAAACACGACCACCCCACAGGCAGCCTGCCTCTGCCCAACGCTGGGGACTCCCAGCCAGGAAGACCCTTAGCCCAAGAGGTGACCCAGGCCAGTGATGAGGGTCCTGAGGGCAGCACAGATGGCGAAGAAGGACCCTCTACGTCAGGCACCATCTCTTTCCTTCCCCTCCTCCCCCTCCCCCTCCTCCTCTTCTCTCTCCCTTTCTTTCACGCTGTTGCAACAAATTTGTCATGTAGCCAATAAAAATGAACAAACACTGCATTATTACTACTATTATTGTTCAGATAGCATTTCAGGGTAAATGATAATCCTGACTTCCTTGAGGTGCGTTTATCTGAGGGGAAGGTCACCAAGTGATCACGTGACTTTCCAGCCTCCAGAACAAACCCTGCTGGCCTTGCTGTCTGCCTGGCCCCTGCTCCAGTTATCTGGATTTATCTCCTCCTGTGTTCCCTGGTGACTTGAGCAGCCGGGGACATCCTGGCTGGCTCCCCTTCTCTGACTTCTGTCCTTCCCAACCTTTCTGAAGGAAGACTTCTCCCTGCTGCCATGCCTGGGCCTGACGGCGGCCATGGCGCTGCTGGAGCATGGAAATCAGCATCATTTACACCCATGCCTCCTCAGAGCTGTGTGTTCTGGCTCCCCAAAGCCCAGTGCCCCCAGCACGGCGCTGGCCCTGTCCTGCCCAGCTCACCTGGATAATCCAGCCGGGCATCCTTGGCCTTCTCTGGGGCGGAGAGCTGGAGACCATGGCTCAGGGACTCTTTGGAGAGGGTCTGCCGGTCAGTCAGAGAGCTGGCAGGGGTGGTGGGACATTTGTTACAACATGTGTGGCCTAGGCGCTGGACTATAGCCCCCCCACCCACACACCTCTGCACCCCCAGGGTGACATCACGTCTCTGCCTCCTGCAGATGCCAGGGCCTTCCGCAGAGCGGCCCAATGGGGGTCAGAGGATGAGGCCTTAGTCCTCGCAGGGGTTGGCCCTGCTCCCCCCTCCCCACTCCCCAAACAGGCTCCAAGATCTCAGCAGAAAGAGAAGCCAGTCCTGCTGTGCCCTGACTTGCTGTGTGACTCCAAGCAGGTTCACACCTCTCTCTGAGTCTCAGTGTCCCCACCTGGACAAGAACGGGGTAGGAGTCTGGCCCTGGGAGTTCTGAGCCCTACCCGCTGGAGTGCAGGCCTTCAGGGTCAGGAAGAGCCCCTGTGCCTCGTGCCCCACCCCCACCAGTTCTGGCCACGCTTAGGAACTCAGAGCAGAGCCGGGGCCTCTGTGGGGCTCTCAGGGGTCCTACTCGGCTCCTAGGTGAAGGCTTCCCTCCCCCATCGTTCCTGTGGGTGCAGCCCATGCCTGTCTGCTCCTTGGGGAGCACGGGTGTGGACAGGGGCCCTGGGGTCAGTGCCATGGACCTCCACCTCAGGCTTACTGTCCTCCTGTGCTTGCCTGGCCGCACCTAACCTCCTGTTGGATAAGCAGCTGAATTCCAGCACCCACCCAGGGCCCCCTCACACAGCCATCAACTATGTAACAGAGCCCACTGGAATTGTGCAGTGGGCACCGTGTGCGGCTGGCTGCGGCGTCCCTGAGGGTATGACCTTGGCTCCAGGGAGCCCCATCTGCCTGTCAGGGTGGGGTCAGCCCCATCTCTGTCCAGTTCCCAGGAAGCCGGGCCAAATTACCTGCTTTGTACACTCGGCCTTACTCCTTGCTGGTACTGCAGGTTCAAACTAAGTTTTCGAACACACCTAGGCCCACCTGGCAGCAGTCTGCTTAAGAACCTGAGGTATGTTTTGAAGCAAAGACATCAGGACGTTATGAAGGGAGCAGAATGGGGAGAGGAGAGTGGGGGCTGCGCTGGCCCCCGTCTTGGGAATGTTGGGAGCAGGGCCCGGGCGCCAGGGTTGGAGCAGCCCTTCTGTTGCTGTGGCAACCGGCTCCAGGGCCCACAAAGCGTGCTGCTGGGGCCAGGCCTGCTGTGCTGGGCAGAGGGAAGAGGAAGTGACTGCCGGGCTTGTCATCTCCTCAGGGACCAGGAACTCTGTTAAGTTACCAGGCGGCCCCTGAGCGCTGGTCCCTACATGACCATGGGGGGCGGGGCAGCCTGTGTCTTCAAAAGATGGGGCCCAACAGCAGGACAAACCCTGCGCTCCCAGTTGATCGGCCTTTGAGATCACCAGCTGGCCAGCACCCCCAAATTAGCGGAGGCTATAATCTCCCACCATCTTACCTGCCTCCTCACAAACAAGTCTGTTTTCAAATCCTTGCTCACCATTAAAGGTACAGGCAGCAATTTCTCCCACCTAATTAACTTTGTGTGAACTGGTTCTGCTTTTAAAACAGCTAAACAAAGAGCAAATGAAAAAGACAGCCAACCTAAGGAAGCCGAGGGCCAAGCGTATGCATGATTAGAGCCTTCTGTTTACAGGAGGTTGAGGCTGGACGCACCTCCTTTTCCCCCATGGCCAGCGCCCATTGCAACAAATCTCTTGTTGCTGGGACCCCGTTCCCACCCAGCCGGCCAGCCCTGTCCTCTCCCTCCCTCCCTCCCTCCCTCCAGTGAGCGGGTGGACCCTGGTGCTCTGCCAGTGCTTGGTGTGACAGGGACACCTGGCTTATCCTGACTCCGACCCACAGGTGTCTTGGTCAACTCTCTATACCCTGTGCTCAAAGAATTAGAGGAATCTGACTAAAAGAAAGTAAAAACCTAATTTTTCCACAGGAATCAAGCCTGGTCTTCCCCTCGCAAGGGATGAGATGGAGTCCCGCCAAGGGGATGCAAGGGGATGCCATCTGAATTAGGATGCGCTAACCCTTCCTGTGACTTTTCCTACTCAGTTGGTCTCTAGCCACTACTAGCGGCTTCACCAGCCTGAAGTGGGTTGAATAAATCATCTAGCTGGAACCTTCTGCGCCTCCTCAATGAGGCTGTTGGCAAAGACTAGCTTTTTTTGTTTTGTTTTGTATTAGGGATTAAATTCAGGGGCATTCTACCTCTGAGTTACACCCCCAGCGCTTTTTATTTATTGGTTTTGAAACAAGGTCTCACTAGGTTGCTGAGAGTCTTGCTACCTTGCTGAGGCTGGACTAGAACCTGGGAACCTCCTTCCTGTCTCAGCCTCCCAGGTCCTGGGCCACTTCACTCAGCTTGCCCTCTCTTGTAGAAGAGGAAGCAAGACAACTCAGCTTGTTAGGATTGTAGGTGAAAGCACAAGAAACAGTCCAAAATGTAACCTGTTTTACTCAAAACCCTGTTCTGTTTTGACTCCTTAAAAGTAGTTTAAGGGAAGCCAGGCGTGGTGGCGCACGCTTGTAATCCCAGCATTCGGGAGGCTGAGACCGGAGGATCCGGGTTCGCGGCCAGCCTCAGCTATCTAGTGAGGCACTCCGCAACTTAGTGAGACTTGGTTTCAAAATAAAGAATAAAAAATAGGGCTGGGGGTGTAGCTCAGAGGTAGAATGCCCCTGAGTTCAACCCCCAGTACCGCAAAAAAAAAAAAAAAAAAAAAGTAGTTTAAGGGCCGGGCATGGTGGTGCATGCTTATAATCCCAGTACTTGGGAGGCTGAGACAGGAGGATCCAGGTTTGAGGTCAGCCTCAGCTACTTAGTGAGGCACTCCGCAACTTAGTGAGACCCTGTTTTAAAATAAAGAATAAAAAATAGGGCTGGGGTGCAGCTTGGAGGTAGAATGCCCCTGGGTTCCATCCCCAGTACCACCACCACCAAAAAAAAAAAAAAAATAGTTTAAGAAGTCAAACTTTCTCCTGATTCTCAGAACAGGTGGCCAGGGCACTGCCCCAGCAGGTGAGATGGCACTACTGTCTCTATGATCCTCATGAGCCTGTCAGGTGGTTAGCATTGTGGTCCTGTTATTCCGGAGAATAAATGTTTTCAGAAGCTGGCAAATGTCCCAGGGGAGGAATTACCTAAAGTAACAAAATGACAGTAATGTGGGAGGTGAGACAGGAGGATAGCAGGTTGGAGGCCAGCTTCAGCAACTTAGCGATACCTTAAACAACTTAGTGAGGCCCTGCTTCAAAATAAAAAATAAAAAGGGTTGGGGAGCCGGGCATGGTGGTGCATGCTTGTAATCCCAGTACTTGGGAGGCTGAGACAGGAGAATCTCAGGTTCATGGTCAGCCTCAGCTACTTAGTGAGCCTCCGCAATTTAGTAAGACCCTGTTTCAAAATAAAGAATAAAAAATAGGACTGGGGGTGTAGTTCGGAGGTAGAATGCCCCTGGGCTCAATATCTGGTGCCTCAAAAAAAGGGGGGCTGGGGATGTAGTTCAGGGGTAGAATGTTCCTGGGTTTGATCTCCAGAGTGAAGGAGGAGGAGGAGGAGGAGGAGGAGGAGGAGAAAAATGTGGTTGGGCACGGTGGCACACACTTGTTAATCTCAGCATTTGGGAGACTGAGACAGGAGGATCACAGATTTGAGGTCAGCCTCAGCTACTTAGTGAGGTCTTCCACAACTAATGAGACCCTGTTTCAAAATAAAGAACAAAAAAATAGGGCTAGGGGTGTAGCTTGGAGGTAGAATGTCCCTGGGTTCCATCCCCAGTACCGCACAAAGGAGGAGGAGGAGGGGGGAGGGGAGAGGAGACAATAACGGTGGGAGCAGAGCCTGAGGAGCTGATTTGCTCCTGTGTGTTTTAGGAAGGAAGAGAGTGTGGGTGAAGGATTCATTCTCACCCCCAACTCGCAGAAACACGCTGTAAACACGTTACCTTACTCTCCTTTTACAGAAACAGACAAGCAAACAAAACCCAACTTCATGAGCATCTCTCCAGCAGTAGGAGGGGCAAGAAAGCAGAGGCAGGTTTGAGTCAGTGCGGTGTGAAGCGTGTGGCTGAGAAGGGGGGGCTGCACCCCAACTTTCTCTTTGCCCTCTCTCCATGGATTGGTCTCTCCTTACTCTTCCTCTCTTGCTGGAGGAACTAGTAGGAAACATTTGGACACAGAGCCCCTCCTTCAATACCTCAGCCCTCCCAGATTTCCTCAACACCCCCATGACCCTTGGATACTCAAGTTTGGGCTTTAAAAGCCACTATGGTTGGCAAGTTCCTGGGGAGTAGGAGTCTTTCTCTCTCCTTCTCTCCCCTTTTTGGTACTGGAGGTCGAACCCAGGGACATTCTACCTCTGAGCTACAACCCCAGCCTTATTTTTAATTTTAAAGCTGGGTCTAAGTTGCAGAGGCTGGCCTTGAACCTGTGATCCTCCTGTCTCAGCCTCCCAAGTACTGGGATCACAGGCCTGAGCCACCGCACCTGGCTTAGGGGTCATGCTTGACTCAGCTCTGGCCATGAGGACTCACTACTGGACCTAAGTAAATGTTGGCTGGGCCTACCCCTCCTCAAGTTGTCACTGTGGGAACTCCTTATGGAGGAGGACCCACTGCCTATTTATTTATGTTGCCCTCTCTTCCCACTCAGCCGTCTGCAACCATGCCACTGCACTGTATGCCATAGGTGCTCAATGAATGCTTTCTTGAAACAACCCAGCACTGAGGTTCCCCGGAATCTGCTTGCTTGCCTGGGTTCAACTCACTTTATTAGCTAGGTGAGGACAGCGGGTGTAGCTCGGTGGCAGAACACTTAACCTAGCAGGAACCTCTCAAGGTCCTGGGTTCAACCCGCAGGTCCACACAAAAAAAACAAAGTAAAAATATATTAGCTGTGTGACTGTGGCCAAGTCACTGCACCTCTCTGAGCCTGGGTTTCTGCCTATATCCTATGCTATCGTGAAGAGATGACACATGCAAAGGGTTTAGTGTGTGGTCGGTGCTCATCACCACAATGGTGGGCGCTCATGGATCTTTTTAAGGAGTAAGAAGAAGATTCTCTGGTGAGATTGGGAGGGTGACTGATTGGGGTGAAAACCCCCAAACCCAAGTCTGAGGTCCAGGTGCTGGGGCAAGAGCTCCCCAGGGAGGACAGGGAGGAGGGGGCCGGGAGGCAGGGGAGGTGGGACCCTGTGCCTTACGCGGTCCTCAGGATGGAGCTGGCGGACCTGAGCAGGAGCACCTCCGGCATGGTCCTTGGGGGCCGCTGCGCCCTCGAGCTCAGAGCTCACCCGGGAGAAAGCGAGAACCTCAGAGAGCGCGTCCTGGCACCTCCCGGGGAGGGAGCCGCAGCAGCCCCAGAGAGGCCCAGCGCCACCAAACCGGCCTGCAACAGAGACACAGCGTGAGTGAGTCAGTGCCCGAGGCCTGGCCGGGCGAGGGGATAGTTGCCCTCCTTTCGGGCATGACTCACCAGCTCCTGGGGCTTGGGCACCTGACTATAATTTACTGCCGCCTGAGCGCACAGGTTCGCTGGGTCAGATCGAGAACACACACCTCCCAGGAGGTGGCTGCCTTGGGGCTCTGGTCTCCCTAGTCCCCAGGGCCAATTGCTCACCAGTAAATCAGATTTCTAAGACTCTTGCTTTGGTAGGATGTCTGACCACAGGTCTCCAAGGGGGCAGAGGGAGAAACTGTCCCAGAGGTGGGAGAACGTTCTCCATGGGAGGCGCTGCCTACATTCCTCCACCATCCTCAAAACCCCAAAACAAGAAGATGAGCAGAGTCTCCTCCACACCCTGAGGTCCTGGCTACACAAGCCAGCCTGACGCTGAGCCAGCACCCGGCAGCAGCACCGAGGCCGGTCAGGCTGACCTGGCACAGCGGGCCCCACATGCCCCCAGCGCCCACCACTGCTCTTCAGTCTGCATGCACCGTATGTCATCTCAGAGATCAGGGAGCCTCCTGCTCCCTCCCACTCCTCAATTCCCGGCTTGAGAACCCCATGGAAGACTCGGGGTGCAAGTGGCTCCAGGAGGGTCTGGTTGTCCCAGGACGCTCACCTTCCTTCTGCTAGACGCCACCGCCAGGACAGGGCTCGGCATCCCCTTTGCTCCTAAGCCATGGTGAGTCTGGGAGCTGGCTGCTGGGGCCCCAGGTTCCGGTGATGAAGCAGCGGGGCTGGGCGTGAGTGGGGACCCGCCCCAGCCCGCCTTGGGGCTGCCGGCAAGGTGTGGCCCCAGATACCTCTCACCTACATGGCACAGGCCCCAGCTGCCCACCTGTGGGACTCTTACATAAGTGGGGCGGGAGGCAGGACAGGGACCTGCCAGTGCGGGTAGAAGAGGCAGTTTGTTGGCTGCCATCCTTGGTAGAGCTCAGAAGCAACTGCTCTTGCCACTGGGCTATCCAGCTGGGAGCCAGCCTGGGCCTCGGGGGCTGGGTGGGAAGCTGGACTTTTTTGTGTGAGTGCCATTTTTACGTTTCTCTCTCGATCTTTCTCCATATATATATTTGGTACTGGGGATTGAACCCAGGGGCATTCTACCTCCAAGCTATAGCCCTTTTTATTTACTTTTTTATTTTGAAACAGGATCTCAAGCCGGGTGTGGTGTAATCCTAGTACTTGGTAGGCTGAGACAGTAGGATTGCAGATTGGAGGACAACCTCAGCAAATAGTGAGACTCTCATTAACCTAGCGAGACCCTGTTTCAAAATAAAAATAAACCGGGCGTGGTGGCACATGCTTGTAATCCCAGTACTAAGGAGGCTGAGACCAGAGCATCTGGGTTTGTTGCCAGCTTCAGCTACCTAGTGAGGCACTCCGCAACTTAATGAGACTCTGTTTCAAAATAAAGAATAAAAAATAGGGCTGGGGGTGTAGCTCGGAGGTAGAATGCCCCTGGGTTCAATCCCCAGCACCGCAAAATCAATCAATTAATGAATGAATGAATTAATTAATTAATTAATATAAATAATAAAAATAAAATAGGGCTGGGGGTGTAGCCTGAAGGTAGAAGGCGCATTGGTTCCATCCCCAGTAACACACACACACACACACACACACACACACACACACACACACAGAAACAGGATCTCACTAAGTACTGAGGCTGGCCTCAGGCCTGTGGTTGCTGAGGCTGGACTCAAACCTGTGATCCTCCTGTCTCAGCCTCCTGAGTACTGGGATTACAGGCACGTGCGGCCGTGCCCAGCTTTCCCTTTACTAAGCACATGTACTGTGGCCAGTGTGTTGGCCCCTGCGTGCTCTCTGTGGCCTTGTTCTGTAGGTTTTATTAACGGTCCCCTCCTTCTGGGCGAGGGAGGCCCAGAGTGCTCTGGACTGGCTCCGTGCTACACAGCTGGGGAGGGGCAGAGCCCTCAGTGTAAACCCAGGTCCCTCCGCTGGCTCTGAAGCAGCCTGTACAGTAGGGTTACCCATTATCTGTATCATAAAACTCAGCTGACCACTCCATCTGGTCTCCGCCTCAGGAAAGCCCCTAGTCCATGGTAACAGATGTCCCCGCACCTTGCCCTTCCAATGCCCCTCCACCTCCCCTCTGCACCGGGGTCCTAGTGGCAGCAGCAGGCCCCTCCTAGCAGCTTCTAAAAGCAGAGCCCCTGCTCCTTGGAGAGGTTCCCATGCACCCCCTGCGGTCTCTCCTCCCTCTCCACCCTGAGTTCCCTGGGGAGTCCCCGTGCTTGGCCCCAGCCCCCTTGGGGAGCTCACCCACCTTGTCATCTTTAATTATCACCTGGGAGCTATGACTCCAAAGCCCAAAGTACCCAGCGTGAGTGGAGGTGGGATGAGGTGAGAACGGGGTCAGGGGAAACTTCACAGCTCCATTTTAAGGCCAGGGGCGGGAGGCAGGGGGGCCTGGAAGGCCTTCCACCTGGTCAGATGGCAGGTGACGGCTGAGAGGTCAGCGCCAGCGCCCGGCATCAAGAGAGGTCCACCCTTCACCAATTCCACGAGGTCTCTTCCACAGCCACCCCGGGAGACCCTGACCTGTCCACTCTGGAGCGCGGGTTCTGAGCCCCTGCTCGAACCTGCTGGAAGCCGCCCTTGGCCCTCATCCATGCGCTTCTGCACCCAGGGGCTCTCTTAAATTCACCAACCTTAGTGAGTCCCCAAAAGGAATCCAGACCTCTGCCCAGTCCCAGAGAGCTAAAGATGGCCTCAGTCCTTTTCCTTCTCCTCCCGATCCCCTGCAGAACTGAGTTGAGGTCAGATGGTCAGGTGAGCTGCGGTCAGGTAGTCATGACCGGAATCGCACTGGGCCTGGTCATGGGTAGGGGATGGCAGCAGGAATGGCCGCGCTTCAAGGTTGGCAGGAACCCATACCCGGATTCTCAGCCCTGGGAGGCTTGATGGCCACTCTGGATGGAGCTTCCAAATTGAGGAGGTTTGGAAGCCTCGGCTGAAAGCAGCACATGGCTCCTGCCAGGGTCAGGAGGGCCTGGGAGCGTGCCATTCCCCATTCCCCCTTGCAAAACCCACCTGCCCCCAACAGCCTCCTGCTTCTTCAGGGCCATCTGTCTTTGGGGAGCCCTACAGGAGGGACCCCAGCTCTCCTACTTCTTCTTGGACCTCCCTGACTGACCCCTTCTAAGGATGCTTCTAGCATATAGAGTCTGATGGGGGGGGGTTGTTGTTGTTGTTTGGGGTTTTTTGTTTTTTTTTTTTGGTACTAGAGATTGAACCCAGGGGTGTTCTATCTCTGAGCTATACCCCCAGCCCTTTTTATTTTGAAACATGGTCCCCTAAGTTGCTAAGGGTCTCACTAAGTTATGAAAGCTGGCCTTGAACCTGTGATCCTCCTATCTCAGCCTCCCAAGTCCTGGGATAACAAGTATGCACCTCCATGCCTCAATTTTTTTTTTTCCTTATGGTACTGGGAATTGAACCCAAGGCACTAAGCCTCCCAATTACTGGGATTACAGGCATGCGCCACCACGCTCAGCTTGGACATTGTTTTCTAAAACATAATCTTCTACTATGAAATTAAAAAATATTAAGTTCTTGTTCCTAGAGTTGGAACCCCAATGACTGACGGTTTCCTGAGAATTCTCCTTCCGGCAGTGAATGTTGCTATATAGCGTCTCCCAGGTGCTAGGTGCTGCATAGGCTGAGAGGGTAGAAGTGAGTGAACAGGTTGCAGCTCAACATCTAGACCTTCAAAATGATGGGACTGAAGGCAAATTAACAAAGAGGCATTGAAGGCCACTGAGGGACCCCCAACTCAGGCTTTGTGGGGGGAGGGTCACAATGAAGATAAACGGACAGTAGACAAGGAGTGAATTTTGATTATTCCCTGTGAGGCAATAGGCAGTCAGGGCCAGGAGCCCAGGCTCACAGGGCTAAGGCAGAAGTCTGCTGGGGTCACATGGTCTCTGAGAATGGGTCAGGGTAGGAGCCAGTACTTAGGAGACTGAAATAGGAGTATCTCAGGTTCAAGTCCAGCCTCAGCAACCTAGGGAGACCCTGTTTCAAAATTAAAAATAAAAAGGGCTAAGGGTATAGCTCAGAGGTAGAATGCCCAGGGTTCAAGCCCCAGTCTCTCACACCCACACACAGAAAGGGTCAGAGTAAAGCAAAGGTGGTTGAAGACATGTTCCCCACCTCCACCAGAAGGCACACATTGGGGAAGTCCCCCTTGACCGACCGACCCCAGTCCTAAGAGGAGCCTGTTTACCATGTTTACCGAGAAGCTTCCTCCGCCTCCCCAGGCCTCCCGCCTTGGGTGGAGCCACCAGGCAGCCAGCTCACTTCTAACCCACTTGGCGGCCTGGAGGGTCCAGCCCTATCAAGCCCAACCCCACTGTCTGCTGTAAGGAAATAAACGTGGCGGTCATCAAGTGCTACTGAAGCCCCGGGTGAGTCGGCAAGCAGTGTGATCCCACCAAAGCTCCCTAGGCCTGGGCTAGAATTCTGTTGCGCTAAACAGTGATAAAACTTTAAAGTTGGGTGTTTGTGGGAACCCAGGACTGAGGGAGCTGTGTACTAGCTAAGGACTAACACGTGTCCAGGACTTACTGGGTGCCAGGCATTGTTCTGTGGCTCGGCATGTATACCGACATCCCCAATCCTCATGGCACTGTCCCCATTTTATTTTATTTTTGCAGTACTGGGGACTGAATCCAGGGACATTCTACCTGAGTTACACCCCCAGCCTTATTTATTTATTTATTTATTTTTGAAATATGTTCTAAGTTTTGGAGGGCCTCACTAAGTTGCTGGGGCTGGAGGTGAACCTGCGATCCTCCTGTCTCAACCTCTCAAGTTCTGGGACTACAGGTCCAGGTGTGAGCCACCATGCCGGGCTCACTCTCCTCGTTTTATTTATTTATTTATTTATTATTTTTTTTGTGGTACTGGGGATTGAACTCAGGGGCATTCTACCTCCGAGCTATACCCCCAGCCCTATTTTTTATTCTTTATTTGGAAACCGAGTCTCACTAAGTTTCAGAGTGCCTCACTAGGTAGCTGAGCCTGACCGCGAACCCGGATCCTCTGGTCTCAGCCTCCCAAATGCTGGGATTACAAGCGTGCGCCACCACGCCCGGCTTCTCTTCGTTTTATAGATGAGGAAACTGAAGTACAGATCATGAAAATTGTCCGTGGTATTTTGCTTAGCAGACTCAGGATACAAACTCAGGCAGGTTCCAGAGCTTGTGTCCTTAACTAGCCATCTACACTCAAGAGTCTCAGGCATGTTGGGTGGTCAACAAGAAGCAGCACAGGAACTGGGAGGAGGGAGGTATAGAGAGGGAGGCACCTCAGGGTCCCCTAAATCCCAGCCACTCACCATCCGACACTTCTATCACAGCCCCCCCATACAGTGTTTTGGACAATGTCATATAAAGACAAAAGGCATACATTAACTCATAAGTAAGACATTTTCGCCAGGTGTGGTGGTGCACACCTATAATCCCAGTACTTGAGAGCTGAGACATGAGGATTGCAGGTTCGAGGCCAGCCACAGCATTTTGGAGAGGTCCTCAGCAACTTAGCGAGACCCTGTTTCAAAATAAAAACTGCTGAGAGTGTAGCTTGGAGGTAGAATGCCCCTGGGTTGAATCCCCAGTAACACACACACACACACACACACACACACACACACACACACACACAATTAAGCCATTTTCTTATGCTGTATGGATGGCAGACACAGATGACAGCCGACTGATGTTGGTCTGATCATCCCGGGGAGCCAGGGAAAGCTCCAAGTGGACATAACTCCAGCCCAAAGTCAAGGTGACTAGAAAACACCATCTTCCCACTGTCTGCCATTTTTATCTGAAGCACCACAAGCGTGGCTTTGGGCACATTTCATTTCTTAGGAGGGTCTCAGTCACACCATCTGCAAGGTGGGGGGTGGGACAGGAGATGGCGGGAGGAAGGAGGAGTGCTGCAGGTTCCTGTTTCAAAATAAAAAATAAGGCCGGGCATGGTGGCGCACGCTTGTAATCCCAGTACTTGGGAGGCTGAGATTGGAGGATTCGGATTCACGGCCAACCTCAGCTACTTAGTGAGGCCCTCCGCAACTTAGTGAGGCCTTGTTTCAAAATAAAGAATACAAAAAACAGGACTGAAGGTGTAGCCCAGAGGTTGAATGCCCCTAGTTCAATCCCCAGTACCGGAAAAAAAAATCCTGAAGGTTATACAGCTAGTAATGGGGATAGCTGGGATTCATATCCAAGCAATCTGACTCCAGATTCCACATTCTTTTTTTTTTTTTTTTTTTTTTTGCAGTACTGGGGATTGAACTCAGGGGCATTCTACCTCTGAGCTATATCCCCAGCCCTATTTTTTATTCTTTATTTTGAAACCGAGTCTCACTAAGTTGCAGAGTGCCTCACTAGGTAGCTGAGGCTGGCCGCGAACCTGGATCCTCTGGTCTCAGCCTCCCGAATGCTGGGATTACAAGCGTAATTCCACATTCTTAACTAATGCCCACTCCATGGGCCTCCTGACACCTCTCCACATGTCTCAGCAACACAAGACTTCCTGATTCAGAAAGAAGGGCACTGTGGCTAAGGCACACTGATTTAATGTGCATGTATTTTTAATTCTTCAAATCAACATAATCCTGCCGGGCGTGGTGGCGCACGCTTGTAATCCCAGCATTCGGGAGGCTGAGACCAGAGGATCCAGGTTCGAGGCCAGCCTCAGCTACCTAGTGAGGCACTCCGCAACTTAGTGAAACTCGGTTTCAAAATAAAGAATAAAAAATAGGGCTGGGGGTGTATCTCGGAGGTAGAATGCCCCTGAGTTCAATCCCCAGTACCGCAAAAAAAAAAAAAAAAAAAAAAAAAAAAAAAAAAAAAAAAAAAAAAAAAAA
>PVLC010013628.1:0-13179 GCA_004027655.1 Graphiurus murinus | reverse complement strand
AAAACAGAAACAAACTTTGATATGACACAGATGTTGGAATAATCATAAGGACTTTAAGTCAGCCATTAACACAAATTTGAGAATTAAAGGAAAAAATAGACATGGCTAATGGACAGATGAAAAATCAGCAATTTAGTGAGATCCTCAGCAACTTAGCAAGAACCTGTTTCAAAATAAAAAATAGAACTGGGGGTATAGTTTCGGAGGTTGAACTCCTCTGGTTTCAATCTCTGGTACTACAAATAATTAACTAATTAAAAATAAAAAGTATTTTTAAAAAGTAAAATATAATCTGGGTGTGGTGGTGCACACCTGTAATTCCAAGGAGGAGACCAAGAGGACCCCAAATTCAAGACCAGTGCTTGGTAATTTAGCAAGGCCCTATTTCAAAAATAAAAAGGGCTGGGGTGGTAGCTTAGAGTTAGAAAATGCCTGGATTCTGTCTCTAGTGCCACCCCCTACACCCCAAAATTCACTAGATGGGTTTGACATCAGATTGGGGGAAAAAAAAAAAGTGTTAGTGAGCTTGAAGACAAAATAATAGAAATTATTCAATCCAAAGAATGGAGAGGCCAGGCGTGGTGGCCCACGCTTGTAATCCCAGTACTTGGGAGGCTGAGACAAGAGGATTGTAGGTTTGTGGCCAGCCTCAGCTACTTAGTGAGGCCCTCTGTAACTTAGTGAGAACCTGTTATAAAACAAATAATAAAAAAATAGGGCTGGGGATATAGCTTGGGTTCAATCCCTGGTACCGCAAAACAAACAAAAAACAAAGAATGGAGAGAAAACATTATTTTTAAATTTAACAGAGTAAAACACTGCTGAAAGAAACGAAAGAACTAAATAAATGGGATGATAGCTCAGGATCAAGAACCTTAATACTGTTGAAATGGCAACACCAGGCTGGGAGCAATATGGGATGGGAGTGTAGCTCAGTGGTAGAGGCCTGCCTGGCCTGTGCAAGGCCTGGGTTGGATCCTCAGCACCAGAAGAGGAAGAAAGCTGGGCACAGTAGCACATGCCTGTAATCCCAGTATTTGGGAGGCTGCCTCAGCAGTTTAGCAAGAACCTGTGGTGTAGCTGGGAGGTGAATACCCTGGATTTATTCCCAGTACCAAATAAATAAATAATGAGGAAGAAGGAGAATGAGGAGGAGAAAGAGGAACAAGACAAGGAGGAGAAGGTAGCACTGCCCCCAAAGTGATCTACAAGTCAACGCAATTTCTATTTAAATCTCAGCTTTTTTTTTTTTTTTTTTTGCAAAATTTGACGAACTAGTTTACTAGTTCTGAAATTCATGTGAAAATTCAAGAGACCCAGAATAGCCAAAACAATCTTGAAAAAGCACAAAGTTGAGCTGGGTGTGGTGGCCTACACTTGTAATCCCAGTTCTTGGGAGGCTGAGACAGGAGGATCATAGATTTAAGGCCAGTCTCAGCAATTTAGAGGGTCCTCAGAAACTTAGTGAGACCCTGTTTCAAAATAAAATAGGACTGGGGATGTAGCTCAGAGTCAGAATGCCCCTGGGTTCAATTTCCAGTAAAACACACACACACACACACACACACACACACACACACACACACACACACACACACCAAAAAACAAACAAACAAAAAAACCCAAAGTTGGAGGATTCACATTTCCTGATTTCAAAACAAATTGCAAACCTGTAGTAATTAAAGGAAGAGGTACTAGCATAAGGATAGACATATAGATGAATGGAATGGAGTTAGAAATCAGTTCAAATTTACACAAATTTATAGTGAATTGTTTTTTAACAAGGATGACAAGACAATCCAAATAGAGAAAGTGTTTTTTTAATAAGCAACATGCAAAAAAAAAAAAAAATGAAGTTGGAGCCCTTCCTCACACCACATACAAAGATGAACTCAAAATGCATCAAAGATTTAAATGCAAGAGCACTATAAAAATGTAGAAGAAACTATAAGTAAATCTTTGTGACCTTGAGCCAGACAAAGCCTCCTTAGACATGACATCAAAAGTATAAGCAATGAAAGAAAAACAGATAAATTGCAGTTCATCAAAATTAAAACCACTTGTGCTTCAAAGAACACCATCAAGAACATGAAAAGTTAGCTCAGAAAATGTTTGCAAAGTGGATATATGATAAAGGAATTATTTATTTATTTATTTATTTATTTATTTATTTATTTATTTATTCTTGTGGTGCTAGGAATTGAACCCAGGGGCATTCTACCTTCAAGCCACACCCCAGTCCTATTTTATTTTTTTATTTGGAAACAGGGTCTCCCCATTGCTGAGGGCCTCACTAAATTGCTGAGGCTGGCCATGAACCTGCCATTCTCCTGTCTCAGCCTCCCAAGTACTGGGATTACAGGTGAGTGTAATCCCACACTTGGCAGGGAATTCTATTTAGAATATATGAAGAACCCTTGCAATGCAACTCAATAATAAAAAAGGCAAATCATCCAATTAATATCGGGGTGAAAATTATGAAGAGACATTTATCTTGAGAAGATACTCACAGGGATTACAAACATTTCAGAAGTTGCTCAACATGGCCAGCCATCAGAAAATGCCAATCACAACAACAACAAGACGGCACCTTTCACCTCCTAGGATCGTTCTAGTGAAAAAGATAACCGTGTTGGCAAAGCTGTGGAGAAGCTGGAAACCCCATACACTGCTGGCGACACGTGGCTATTCTGCAAAACAATCTGTCACTTCCTTGAGTTGCCATCAGATCTAGCAAGTTAATTCATAGCCATATATCTACCCAAATGAAATAAATGTCTATGCAAAAAAACCTTGTGCATACATTTTTTTTTTTAACTATTTCTATACCAGGGATTGTACCCAGGGGTGTTCTACCTCTGAACTACATCCCTGGCTCTTTTTATTCACTTTATTTTGAAACAGGTTCTCACAGCCGGGCGTGGCGGCACATGCTTGTAATCCCAGTACTTGGGAGGCTGAGACAGGAGGATCGTGGGTTTGCAGCCAGCCTCAGCTACTTAGTGAGGCTCTCCGCAACTCCATGAAAAGAATAAAAAATAGAGCCGGGCGTGGTGGCTCATGCTTGTAATCCCAGCATTCGGGAGGCTGAGACCAGAGGATCCGGGTTCGCGGCCAGCCTCAGCTACCTGGTGAGGCACTCCGCAACTTAGTGAGACTCGGTTTCAAAATAAAGAATAAAAAAATAGGGCTGGGGGTATAGCTCGGAGGTAGAATGTCCCCTGAGTTCAATCCCCAGTACCGCAAAAAAAAAAAAAAAAGAATAAAAAATAGGACTGGGAGTGTAGCTCAGAGGTAGAATGACTCTGAGTTCAATCCCCAGTACCACAAAAAAAAAAAAAAAAAAAAAAAAAAAAAAAGAACCAAGCCAAAATTCTTTTTCAGTGAATATGCCCCTTCAAATACAAGGTGAAATAATGACAATTAATTTAAATAAAACTGTTAAATAATTTTACTTAAATGAAAGATGGGAGGGTTTGTCAACAGGAAAGCACTGTGAAATCAAGTCTGCACATTCTCCTTCCCTTCTCTTTGAATATGCGCTGGCTTACTGACTGACTTCTAACATCTACAATGTAGGGAAGTAACACTCCATGACTTCCATGGATCAATCTCATAAAAATAAAGAGTGAAAGGAGCCGGGCGTGGTGGCACATGGCTGTAATACTAGCACTTAGGAGGCTGAGACAGGAGGATTGTAAGTTTGAGGCCAGCTGTAGCAACTTAGTGAGACCCTGTTTCAAAATTAAAAATAAAAAGGCCTGGGGTGTAGTTTGAAGGTAGTATACCCTTGGGTTCAATACTAGTACCAAAAAAAAAAAAAAAAAAAAAAAGTGAAAGGAGCCAGACACAGAAAAGTACACTTGTATGATTTCGTTTATGTGATGTTCAAGAATAGTCAGAACAGTGGCTCTTCAAAAGAGTGGTTTCTTATGGGAAAGTGGGGTGGACACAAAGGAACTTTTTGGACTGATGAAAATGTGTCATATTTTGAATGGGTTGTTGATGACATGGGTGTATACATTTCTCAAAAGTCATCAAGTTTATATCCTTAATATCTGTATGTTTCACACTATGAAAATTTTGATGTGACTCACATTTTTTTTTTTTGTACTGGGGATTGAACCCAGGGGCATTCTACCTCTGAGCTACACCCCCAGCCCATTTTATTTTTTATTTTGAAACAGGGTCTTGCTAGGTTGCTGAGGATTTTGCTAAATTGCTATGGCTGGCTTCAAACCTGTGATCCTCTTGCCTCAGTCTCCGATGTATTAGACTCTGCAGTTGTAAACTTTGCAAATGTAAATTCTTAGTTCACGGCTTCTTGGGGGCCAGAGTCTGAGCGAGGCCCAGATGTCTTCACCTGGCGGCTACCTGTGTGGACTCCTGAGCACTGTTCTCAAGTGTTCCCTAAGGCTCCTCCTTAAGGAGCTGGGATGGTCTGGGAGGAGCCAGAATCAGTGTGACACAGCACCTCCTCCCATGACCACTGTCCTCAGATAGATTTTTTTTTTGTACTGGGGATTGAACCAGGGGCATTCTACCTCTGAGCTACACCCCCAGCCCATTTTATTTTTTATTTTGAAACAGGGTCTTGCTAGGTTGCTGAGGGTTTTGCTAAATTGCTATGGCTGGCTTCAAACCTGTGATCCTCTTGCCTCAGTCTCCGATGTATTAGGATTACAGGCATGCATCACCGCACCTGGCTCGTATATTCCATATTCTTAATGAATAAAGATATTGCTTATCCTTTTGGTAACGTTCGAATATGGTTGTTCCTTCTAGGCCAGCGCACCCATGACGGGGAGCTCACTCCCTGACATCCTTGGAAATCTTTGTCAGTGAGAACAGCGTTTTTCGCTGGGCTTTGTAGCAGCCTTCTGTGTGGCCCACATCCTGAGCTCCTAGGGGCTCCTCTCTGCACCTGGTCTTTAGCAGACAGCGCTGGAAGAGGTCGCCGGAGGCCCAGGTGAGGAGGATCAGCTCAGAGCCTGCCATTCTCCCTGCAACCGGGCCAAGGCCAGGCTCACCTAGACTGCCTGCCAGGGCTCTCCTCCACCTCCTCCTCTAGCCCCGGCTGCCCTCACAGCTGGTTGCCCCTAGTCTGACCACATCAACCTCTCTGGACCTAGGAATTAGCCTGGTCCCAATGTGTCCAGCCCAATGGCCGCTTGTAACTCCTTACAACCACACCTTCAGCCAGCACAGCCCCCTTCCCACCATCCTGGGTACCCACAACCATTCAAAGCCAGGAAGAACCGTCTGCCTTTCAGGTTTCTTCCAAGACTTTCCTCCGCATTGGGCTTCTCCGGGCTCAGAGAGGCTGCTGTCTACCCTGGCTAGAAGGCTTAACAGGGCCAAGACCCAGGCCCGGGCACGGTCAATGGGGGCCCTGATGGATCCCACAGGTTCTGCCTCTTGTGGCCGGGCCAGGCTGGCTCCCTCCAGAGCCCCTCCCACTCAGCTCCAGCCCTATGACTGGTGTGGCCCAAAAGGGGATTCAGGAGAGTCAGGCCAGGGTGTGACCCCCTCCCCAGCTGGCTCCCAGACACCCCCCCCACACACACCTCTAGGGAGGAAGTAGGGAGGTAAGTTCCTCTGTGGCTACTGGATGATCCAGGCCCACCTTTCCCCAGGAGCAGGCATCCCTGGCCACAAGGTCAGGGCAGATGGGCAGGCCCGAGAAAGAGCCCTAGCTGCTCTAAGGGCCTGGAGGATGGGGAAGTGGAGGGGCAGCAGGGGCAGCAGCTGCCTGGACCTCAGGGCAGTGTTTACAGGCTCAGCAACCCCTCCTCACAGCGAGGCTGGCAGAGATTTAGTCAATCCCTTCCTTCTTTCTTTCCTTCCTTCCCTTCTTCCTTCCTCACTTTTTTTTTTTGCTTGTTTGTTTTTTTATGGTGCTGGAGACTGAGCGCAGGAATCAGCACTGGAGCCCAAGCCCTTTTGATATTTTAAGTTTGAGACAGATTCTTGCTAAGTTGCCAAGTCTAGTCTCGAACCTGCCATCCTCCTATCTCCACCTCCCAGGTAGCTGGGATTTTACAGGTGTGTACCACTATGCCCAGCCTCAGAGCAGGTTGATCTGCCCCCTTGATAGAGGGGAAACTGAGGCTTACAGAGGGTGCCTTGCCCAGGGTCACAGAGTAGGGGAGGAACTGAGCTGGCAGGAGCCAGAGCCCACCGCTAGGAGCCGCTGAGCAGGGCAGGGGGGCTGGGCTGCCATATTCACATTGAGAGACCCTTGAGCTTTTGGAAGCATTTTCATCAGTGTTGAGGGAGGTCAGGCTTTTATCTTCATTTGCACAGAGGGTGCTAATGAGGCTCTGGGAGGTTAAGCAATTTACCTAAAATCACTCAGTAAGAAAATAGCGTAGCACACCTAGGCTATTGGGCTCTTTGTTTCTCCCATGGGGCCCTGAACTATCTACCCTTCCAGGAGGGTGTCCTTCCCTACACCAGGCTGGGGTGGGGCCCAGGCCTGACCACCTCCCTTCAGTGGAATCTGCATAGGAGGCCCAGATCTCTGCCGTGCTAGGTGCCAGCGGGGCCCTTGCCAGGCACACAGGACCCTCTGCTGCTCCTCTCCACGTGGACTCCAAAAAACACGGCTCCTGACCCCTACATGGCCTCTCTCCACAGAGACAGGGAACCTTAAGAACAAGCAGGCTTTTTTTTTTTTTTTTTTTTTAAGTTAGAGTCTCACTTAAGTTGCTGAGGGCCTTGCTAAGTCACGGAGGCTGTTCTCAAACCTCCTATGTCAGCCTCCCAAATACTGGGATTACAGGTGGGCCACCATGCCCAGCAATGGCTGAGCTTTCGAAGCGTGCCCATGTGGTGGGTGGGCATGCCTGGCTCCCCAGCCCACGCCTTTGGAGGAGAAGTGAGGACCACCCGTGCCCAGAGCAGACCTAGAGCCCGCTCTTGCCTCTCGATGCCTCTGGCCCATGTCCGGAGAGGGGGCTGGTCCTCGTGCTCTTGGAGGCCTTGCGGGTAAGCAGCCCCCGCTTCTGGGATTCCTTGGGTCCTCTGGGTCTGAGGTGCGTTAACACTTACTCCCTCTGTACCCCACCCTCCTTTCTCCTAAGCCCTCTGAGAACAGTAGCCACATTCTTGCAGCTCAGATCTGGCGGTTTCTCCCCGTGCTGCCGAGGGCTCAGAGCCTGCTTGTATCCTGTCTCACCTTCTCCACCAGCCTCCCGAGCGCTTCCGTCTGCTCTCCACGTCCTCTCTGCCCCCCAGGTCCCTTGACCACCTAAGGCCCATCTCAGGTGCCCCAATAGAGGCCTCTCTCCGTCCTCCCTGGGCCCTGGTGTTCCGGTGTGCCTGCCTTATCTCTGCTGCCTGGCCAAGGAGTCTTGGGGTTGGAACAAATGTGGCTTTGGTGAATAACTAACAAAAGGAACCCACCTCCTTGGAATCACAGATGAGCAGGCACGCACAGTGGTGGGGCCTTAGGGAAATCTCAGGCACTGCACTTGTACACAGTACAGACAGGGAAACTGGAGCCCAGAGAGACCCAGGAACTTGCTGAGGTCACACAGCAAGCCGCCGCAGAAACCTCTGGCTGCTCCCAAACTCCTGAGTCATTGACCCCACATGTCACAACTCTCCAAAAGAGACAGGGGAACATTATTTTTATTTTTTGCAGTACTGGGGATGGAACCCAGGGGCATTCTACCTCCGAGCTACACCCCCAGACCTATTTTTTTATTCTTTCTTTTGAAACAGGATCTCACTAAGTTGTGAAGGGCCTCGCTAAGTTGCCGAGGCTGGCCGTGAACCTGCAATACCTGTCTCAGCCTCCCAAGTACTGGGATTACAAGCGTGTGCCACCATGCCTAGCATTTTTATTGACTGCAAAATTCTTCCTGCAGCTGCAGCCCTGTGATGTGACTCGGTTGAGCAGATACACTAAGCAGTGCCCTAGATGACAGTCGTCCCCATTGGGGGCTTATTCCCTCTTACGGCTCATCCAAAACCTCCCTTCGCTCCCTAGGAGAAGAAACTGAGGCTCAGAGAGAGAAGCGGCTCGCCCAGGATCACACAGCCCAACGGGGTCTAGAATTTGGGCCCTGGTTCTGGGTGCAGAGGAGACCCGAACACTAGCTTACCCGGTCCCCAAGTTGTCCAGGGTGGTCCCCATGCTGGTGCCCTGCTGGCTCTCCTGGGGGGCGTCTCTGCTGTCCGGCATGCTGGGATCCGTGGAGGGCAGCTGTGTCGGGCTCCAGCTCCTTGGGGCATGTGCCTCGGGCTGAAGAGCGCTCTGCTCCTGGGGCGGGAGGGAGGCCGGCCTTGAGTGGGTCGAGGGCGGGCAGGCGGGGGCGGCTCCCAGGCTGACCCGAGAGGGTCCGTTTCCTCTCTATTTTTAGAAGCTCACAATGTTCCTCCGTGGTGAAGTTGCTCAGGACTAAAACTTTCCTTTTCTTCCGTGGTTTTGTTTCACTCAAGATGAGGAGAATTTCAATGAAGCCAGTGTTCTTTTTGATGCAAATCTGCCCCGGTTCTCCCAGGAGGTCTGCCCAATGGGCTCCCGGCTCTGGGCCCCCAGAAAGCCTCCTCGCTGCCTTTACAGGGCCACTTTGGAGCAAAAGGGGTTCTCAGGCACAAATCCATACCCTGAGCCTGATGTCCGTGCCTGCTTCAATGCCCAGCACCCTAGACTTCCTGGGAGCTGGGAGAGAGGGCTGTCTCTTCAGCCCACATCTCCCAGGCCCTGCGCTGGAGGCTAGATGCTGGAGGCTGGAGGCCAGAGGTTGGCCCAGCGCTCCTGCACTCCAGAGTCCCATCTGGAAAGGGTTTCTTGAGGAAAGTGACATTTCCAACAATAAGGATTATCACAGAGTTCATAGACGCATTTGTCTATGAACATGACAAAAGCAGACATGACAGAGGGAACCCAAGAAGGTGACCGTCCAGGAACACCTGAGTCCAAGGTGGATCTGTCCTTTTGGCTAAAAGAAAGAACGGTGCTAATGGCAAGCATTCAGGTCACCTTAAACATGCGTGGGAAATTCAGGATGAACAAGAACAAATACCAGAAACCTCCCCTCTAAGATGAACTGTATTGGTTCCTCACGGCTGCCACGACAAAGTGCCATCAACTAGATGGCTTAAAGCGACAGAAGTGCATTTTCTCACAGTCTTGGAGGTCAGAAGTTTGAAATTCAGATGTGATCAGGAGCTGGGCACACTCCTGTGATCCCAGTACTTGGGAGGCTGAGACGGGAGGATCACAGGTTCAAAGACCAGCCTCAGCAACTTAGAGAGATGCTGTTTCAAAATAAAAAATAGAAAGAGTTGGGAGTATAGCTTGGAGATAGAATGCCCCTGGGTTCAATCCACACCCCAGAACCCCCTTTTTTTTCTTATTTCGAAATAGGTTCTTGCTAAGTTGCTAAGAGTCTCACAAAGTTGCTGAAGGTCTCGCTAAGTTGCTGTGGCTAGCCTTGAACCAGCAATCCTCCTATCGCAGTCTCCAAGGTACTGGAATTACAGGCATGTGTCACTGTACCCAGCCTCCCCAACACTGTTGAAGGTACATCGGACCGGAGGCTGGGAGCTCCGAAGGCCATCTCCCCTGCAACCTTGGGCAGGTCCCTGGCCCTCTCTGGTTCTAAGTTTAAACTGTCTGTATCACAAGAGTGACGGGGTGGAGGATGCCCAAAATGCCTGCCAGCTCTAACTGGACAGGAGGAAATGATAAGGAGGGAGCTTTGAGGAGTGGGAGGTCACTATCAATGATAAGCCAGTGCACCCACACCTGAGCAGAAGCTGAGTCAGAGGAAAAGAAGATGTCAAATTCCTGGCTTTTGTGGGGGGGGGGGGGGGGGGGGGTGCTAGGGGTTGAATCCAGGGGCATGCTATCTCCAAGCTACACCTCTAGCACCTCTAGTCCTAGTTTTTGTTTTTGTTTTTGTTTTTTAAACAGGCTCACTAAGTTGTAGAGGGCCTCACTAAGTCACTGAGGCTGGCCATGAACCTGTCTCAGCCTCTCAAGTACTAGGATTACAAGTGTGCACCACCACACCCGGCTCAAATTCCTGGCTTTTAAGGAGCCTCCGTCAAGATGAATGCCAGGTCTGGAAAGCTGTGTGATGAGGTGGAACCAGCTCCTGCCTGGGCCTCCGCTCTTCTCCCCAGCCCTCAGCTGCCTCAGATCCTGGGAACTGGGACAGGGGAAAAGATTGCAAAGGGAAACAGGACCCAGCAGGACTGGAGAAGACCTTCCTTGGACAGACCTTCCAGGTCAAGGTGATCGGAGGGTACCCTAGGCCACCCAAGAAAGTATCAAGGCCTGCTGGGCGTAGTGGCACATGCCTGTAATCCCAGTACTTGGGAAGCTGAAGCATGAGGATTGCAGGTTCGAGGGCAGCCTCAGCAATTTAATGAGACCCTCAGCAAATTAACAAGACCCTGTTTCAAAATGAGAAATAAAAAAGGCTGGGGGTGTAGCATAGAGGTAGAAAGCCCCTGAGTTCAATCCCCAGTACCAAATAAAAAGTAAAATAAAATGCGGTCCGTTTCCTTTCAAAAAGTAAATATAAACAACATGCTGGAGTGGGTGTGTTGGCACACACCTGTAATCCCAGTACTTGGGGAGGCTGAGACGGGAGGATTGCAGGTTCGAGGCCAGGCTCAACAACTTATCGAGACCCTGCTTCAAAAGAGCTGGGGTGTAGCTCAGAGGTAGAGAGCCCCTGGGTTCAATCCTCTGTACCGATAAACAAAGAAAGAAATAAATGACTTGCTGGTTATTCTGTTTGTCCCAGAGTCCCTGTGGCTCTCTCTCTGGCTCTGCCCCGGGAGTTCATGGGTGTGAGTGTCCACCCCAGGCTCCTGGCCTCTGGTTGAGTTACCCCGATGCAGGACAGCAGAGGGTGGCTAGAAGCTGAGGTTGAGATTTTACTCCTCTTGCCCCCTCCCCGCTGGCCACGCTTTGGGCAGCATCCCTGTCGGTGTCCTTGCAGCCACAGCTCCTGTTGGGCAGCTCCACCCAGCCTACTCGGGCGCCCCACACATCCCTGTGAAGGTCTGCTGGTGAGGAGGAGCAGCAGGAAGCTGCGAGCTACCCAGACAGGGAGTGACCTTGGGCAAGGCACTCCACTCTGAGTGTGAGCTTTGTCATCCCGAGGTGGGTCAGAAACAACTGCCTCTTGCAGTCGCCAGTGAAGACTAGAAGATAGGGAAGGCACCTGGGAGGCAGCTGCCTCTGGAGGGGGCTCTGGGCAGCGCTGGTGATGCCATCTGACTTTCTACCCACTTCTCTGTCCCCTGCCCTCCCACAGGTACCCTGAGGGGTCATGCCAAGGCAAACAGAGGTGCCAGAAACTGCTGACCTGGTTTGGGTTGAGGCAAACTGGCTGACTGAGCTGATTTTCTTCTCCCAGCATGAGATAAGGCGGGGCTGGGGTGGGTGGGGAAGGGAAGGCAGCCAGATGAGAATGGAAAGGGAGGATGAGCCACGTGGGGTGGGGAGAGTGCGAGTCCTTGAAGTGGCAGGGAAACCAGGCACACGGAGCCCACCTGTGATCCCAGGGCTTGAGAGGCCAGCCTCAGCAATGTAGGGAGGCCCTTCACAATTTAGCAAGACCCTGTTTCCAAATAAAAATAAAAAGGGCTGGGTGGGGGCATAGCTTGGGGGTAGAATGCCCTGTGTGCCAGTGTCTCCAGTACGAGAAAAGAGCTAGGCATGGTGGCTCGGGCCTGTAATCCCAGTACTTGAGAGGCTGAGACAGGAGGATTGCAGGTTCGAGGACAGCCCCAGCAAGTAGTGAGACTCTCATCAACCTAGTGAGACCCTGTTTCAAAATAAAAACAAAATAGGGCTGGGGGTGTAGCTCAGAGGTAGAATGCCTCTGGTTTCAATCCCCACTATCACACACACACACATGAAAAAGAAGAAAAGAAATAGCAGGGGAGAGGGCTAGAAGGGCCTCAGAGGACAGTGTATTGAGGACTGAGCCCCTGCCTGCCCTCATAGCCCTGGGTCTGTGTGAACTGCCCAAATAGACTAGGATCTTGGACCCCCTTTACAGAGATGAGATCACAAAGGACCCATTGGAATCCAGGTCTGAAGCCAGAAGCCTCCAGAGACCTCCCTTGGCAGAATAAAAGCTGGGGTCCTTATTCAGGCCACAGCCCTCTGTGACCTGGCCCCACCCTTTCTGCAGCCGCAGCCCCTCCTGCAGCCACACTGGCCCCTTGCTGCCCAGGGGCTCCTGCCTCGGGGCCTTTCTGTGTCGGATCCCTCTGCCTCGATGCATTTCCTCCAGTATCTGCAGACTTGCTTCTTCACTTCCCAGAGCCTGTACTCAAAGGTCACCTTCCCAGGGAGGCCTTCCCTGCAGCCCAGTCAGAAACCACGGCCCAGCACTACCACCCACTTCATGTCTATTTTTCTCCATTGGGTTTTTTTTTTTTTTTTTTTTTTTTCAGTACTGGGGATTGAACCCAGGGGCATTCTACCTCTTAGCTACATCCCCAGCCTTATTTCTTTTTTGTTGTTGTTGTTTTGTTTGTTTGTTTGGTACTGGGGATTGAACTCAGGGGGCATTCTACCTCCAAGCTACACTCCCAGCCCCATTTTTTATTCTTTATTTTGAAACAGGGTCTCACTAAGTTGCAGAGTGCCTCACTAGGTAGCTGAGGCTGGCCGCGAAGCCAGATCCTCTGGTCTCAGCCTCCCAAATGCTGGGATTACAAGCGTGCGCCACCACGCCCAGTTTATTATTATTTTTTTGAAACAGGGTCTCAGTTGGGCATGGTGGCCAGCTTAGTAAGGCCCTCTACAACTTAGTGAGACCCTGTTTCAAAATAAAGAATAAAATCAGAGCCGGGCATGGTGGCACAAGTTTGTAATCCCAGTACTTAGGAGGCTGAGACAGGAGGATCGCAGGTTCACAGCCAGCCTCAGCTACCTAGTGAGGCCCTCTGCAACTTAGTGAGTCCCTGTTTCAAAATAAAGAATAAAAAAATAGGGCTGGGGGTGTAGCTTGGAGGTAGAATGCCACTGGGTTCAACTCCCAGTACCGAAAAAAAAAGAAAAGAATAAAATCAGGCTGGGGGTGTAGCTCAGAGGTAGAATGCCCCTAGGTTCAATTCCCAGTAACACACACACACACACACACACACACACACACACACACACACACGAAGAAGAAGGAGGAGGAGGAGGAGGAG
>PVLC010013627.1:16871-41307 GCA_004027655.1 Graphiurus murinus | reverse complement strand
ACTGGGGATTGAACTCAGGGGCATTCTACCTCCGAGCTACACCCCCAGCCCTATTTTTTTTTATTCTTTATTTTGAAACCGAGTCTCACTAAGTTGCGGAGTGCCTCACTAGGTAGCTGAGGCTGGCCGCGAACCCGGATCCTCCGGTCTCAGCCTCCCGAATGCTGGGATTACAAGCGTGCGCCACCACGCCCGGCTCAAACACTACACTTTTTAAAATTATTACTACTTGAGAAAACTAAGAACCTTCCATGAATGTGTTTTCACTGACCTAACCTCCAGGTGGTGCGGTGACACTAAATTCCTGTGCTACCTAATCTGAACACAGACCAAACTCCAGGACTTACTGAAATTTAACACGACAAAGTCTAGTTCAGAGCCCTGTACACAACAGGCACTTAAATACTTGCTACTGATATGGTAACAATCCACCTAAAAGAAAGAGGGAGAGCCGGGCATGGTGGCGCACACTTAATCGTAGTATTTGGGAGGCTGAGACAGGAGGATCACAGGTTCGAGGAAAGTTTCAGCAAGTAGTGAGACTTTCATCAACCTAGTGAGACCCCGTTTCCAAATAAAAAAATAAAATAGCTTGGAGGTAGAATGCCCCTGGCTTTACTCCTCAGTGCCGTGTGTGCACACACACAAACACACACACACAAGAGTAAGTGTCTACAGGCATTGGTGTCGGGGGTGGGGTACCACACTGAATGTTCTCAGTGAACATTTAAAGCAGAAATACGTGCAGTCTTGAACACATCCACAGAGATGAGTGATAGCTACCAGGTATGTCATTTCTCTTAAACCTGAGTTAAATCTGATGCCTTAATGAGTTTAGGTTTTGAAATGTAGTAAGGATCAGGCAACCCTTTCCCCCATCCCAGGTGAAGAACAACACTGTTAGGGCTTTTGCTAACTGGAAGAGACAGAAGCATCTAAGCATCTTCTGTAATGAGAGGGAGCTCTTACCCTCAAGGAAACATTGGCTTAGTTGTTCATTAAAGATGAGCCCTCTGGTGGGGGTGTAAGATGGCAGAATTAGGGGCAGAAAAGTCTTTTTTGTTTTGTTTTTAAGTTTTTCTAGAATCGCTTGATTTCTCATCACTCTGCTACACACAGATATGCAGGGAGTGTTTGGAGGGAAGGTCTTGACAAAAGACCCAAGGTTGGTTCAGTGGAAGTGGCAGGTGCTAAGTTCCCAAATCAGTAGGCCGTTTGGACAGTAACCTCACACAGGGCTCTGCCACCCTGTGCTCTTTTACCAGGACCCTTGTCACAGACACGTGCTTCTGAGCCCCTCGCCAGAGCAGGGCCAGAAATCTTGAGTGTTTAAAGTAAACCTCTCACTATGTTTAGAAAGCATAATCTCCCATTCCCACCACTAAAGTAATGCAGAAGAAATGAGAGTCTGTGGTGCCCTCCTGTCCTCTAGTCCCTCTGAAGTCACCAGTGCTCATAGTTTGCTGTGTCATTTTGGGAGCTGTTTTATTCTCACGTGTATATAAAGATTCTGTTGAACAGGATTATTTTATATGCTTTTTTAAAAATGATATAGCTTGAAGATCACTTGTGTCAGTATGAAGTAGGCCCATTTTGGGTGTGTTTTTTTCAAGCAGTCATACAGAGATGTGTGTGTTTGAGACACTCCCTGGCCTGGTGGTACCTTACCCCGCTCCCCACTAGGAGGCTGCTCTGTGGTTGTCTGGGTTGTTGGTCTTTGTACTTTTTGAAGGGTTGAGAGGAAAGAGCAGGCATTTGAATCACACAGCTGGTAGTGCCATGCCAGCTTGCTAGCTCTGAGGCCACCGTGGCCGCGTAGGCCTCAGTGCTCAGTGAATGCAAGCTGTCTCGTCCCGTCTCCTTTGTGGAAGTGTATTGTGAGCCTTGTTTTGGTACCTGTAAGGATAGGACTATATGATTTATGCCAGTCGAGTGTACCCACTCCTACAAATCTGTCTCTCTCTCTTTCTCTCTCTCTCTCTTTTTTTTTTTTTGATAAGAATGAAGCCAAGAAAAATTAAAGAAGATGATGCTCCAAGAACAATAGCTTGCCCTCATAAAGTAAGTAATGCTAGGGGGAAAGTGTTCATTAAACTGTTAATGAAGTTTTAGAGAGTTTGTAAGAAATTTGCACTTTTATTTCCACTTTCATAATTGAGATAAAGTGAGGAACCATATATATATTCTCTTCTAAATTCAAGAGACTTAAGTTTTGTATTCAGTAAAAGACTTAAATTTATATATATTTTAAATGGGGTTACTATAGGGAGCCTATGTTTTTATTACTATATATTGACTATACTATGTTAGGATTTCATTTCTTTTGGGTCATAAGCAAGTCTTAAGACACTGGGTTGTAACTCACCCATGGACTTTTATGGAAACATAGACTCATGACTGAAATTTAGAAATTTTTGCTAAAATAAGCCAAATAAAGACTTTATAGTCTCTTTCACAGTTTTCTTATTTACTTAATTGTGTGTCTCTAGAAGGGTACATAATTGTTTTCAAATGTAGCCTTTAAAATACAAGGATAACCTCACAAGTACTTCATAAGGTATTAATTGGGGACTATTTTCCAACTTAATTGGAAGTAAAACTAGCAGAACAATAAAGTATCGCTTAAGTAGACCGGGGGGGGGGGGGATTATGAACCAAAATACTAGAAATAATTGGAGATAGATAAATTGTTAATGAGCTCCCCCTATAAAGACTGTGCCCTCCCAAGTTTCTTGGATTCCTTTTTAATGGTCTTCCTGTGGAGATTTTGAAATACAAAAATGGTTTCCCATTGGGGTAAAAATAAGCATTTGAAAACAGTTGTGCCTTAAGTATTTGTTATTTCCTTAGCTTCTCTGTATACTTTTCCAATTAGATTTTTTTTTAAAGATTCCATTTTCTAAATGGAAACTGAACCTAGAGGTCAAGGTGAACAAACTGGCTTTCCCCTCCCTTTGCCTGTGAAGCTGTCTGGTGGTGCCCTGTGCTGTCCTTCTGTCATGCTGTCTCACCATTTCCCCATTCACTCCATCATGGGCAACAACTGCAGAAGAAATTGTTGAGGACATGCTTCTCGGGCGCCACACATCCATCTGCCTCCCCCGCAATGGTATCGCTTTGCCTGCCTCTTCCTTTTCCCAGTGTCTCACAAAATAAATTTCTTCTGTAGTTGCCATTCCTTGGAGACCCTCTTGCTTCTTTCTCTGTCAAGAAGGGGAAAGAGGCAAAGAGAGAAGAGGGAACAGTAGGCGATGGAGAATGACAGCCCATTGTTGCAGCACAGAATATGGGGCCCACCAAAGGTAGTGGTGGACTACCGTCATTTTAACTCCGTTTATTTCTCAGTGCTTCTGTTACTTCATCTGGGGGACGTAGCTGGGTGAGGCGGCTGTGGTGTAGCTGGAAGCCGGGGCGCTGGGTTCTACTCCCAGCTTGGCTACTACTAGTAGTGTGACCTTGGGCAAGTCTACTTCAAGACGTCTCTGAGCCTCAGTTTCCTCATCTGTAAAACACGGGTTTACATTAAAAGATAAGGCCTTTCTCAGCTGTCTGTTTTTGTCTTAAATAATTTAATGTTCTACTGTGATGCTAAGTGAAGTTAAGGCGGAGGGTTGGGGAGGCTTTGTTTTAATGGATCAGCAAAGACTATTAAGCAGTTGCGTCCTTGCCCAGCTTGCAGTGTGAACCACTAAGCTTCTTTCTCTGTTTCAAGGGCTGCACAAAGATGTTCAGGGATAACTCTGCTATGAGAAAACATCTGCACACCCACGGCCCCAGAGTCCACGTCTGTGCAGAATGTGGCAAAGCTTTCGTTGAGAGCTCAAAGCTAAAACGACACCAACTGGTTCATACTGGAGAGAAGCCCTTTCAGGTAGAGCCAGTCCCCTTTCCCCTCCACACTGCCTTGCCCGTACCCTGCCACAGGCCAGGCATGTGGTGACTGCTGGAGGCGCCAGCCCAGAGTCGGGGGCCCCCTGTCACCCCCATGGGTGACACTCGGAAGGTGTCCAGGCTCCTGGCTTGCCGCACACAGTCCAGATGGTGCTGGACGTGGGACGTATCAGTGTCCCAGGAGCACGCTTCCCAGCAGGAGAGAAGCAAGGTTGTGCATGAACAAGCCTAAAATTAAGTTTCCAGGGTATTCATGATGGGTGGAAGTAATGTATTTTTGGTAGGTAATAGTATATTGAATTACTGATTCACAGAGAACTTGTAAAATTCTATTGTATGAGAGCAAATAGGGACACTATTTTATCTTTTTAGAAGCCCGTAGACAAGTGAACAAAGTAGCAGTGCAGTAGTGAGTCTAACATGGTTCTTCCTGGCAGTTGACACCAGGACACTTGTCCATCATCTGTATTTTACTGTTGGGAATATTGAAAGATGTAGTAGGGCCTTCACCTGACAGGATGATTGTCCTCCAGTTGGCCAAGTGCTTCTTGCAGGTTGTGTATAGAATTCGTGAGGGCTAACCATGGGCTTAGGGATTGTCCAACATGCACAGGAAGAGGTCCTTGCCGCCTCTTTCTAGACTGTGTCTTGAACGTTCTCCCCGGGCAAGGAGGGAAAGTGTTGGATAAAGTAGATGGGGCTGTTTACCACAGCAGGAAGCCCCTGGCTCCTGGCTCTGGTCACAGAGCCCAGTGGGTTGACGTGTGATCTTTCCTTGACAGTGCACATTCGAAGGCTGCGGGAAACGCTTTTCACTGGACTTCAATTTGCGCACACATGTGCGAATCCATACCGGAGACAGGCCCTATGTGTGCCCCTTCGATGGTTGTAATAAGAAGTTTGCTCAGTCAACTAACCTGAAATCTCACATCTTAACACATGCTAAGGCCAAAAACAACCAGTGAAAAGAAGAGCGAAGACCCTTCTCGCCCACGGGAAGCATCTTCCAGAAGTGTGAATGGGAATAAATATGCCTCTCCTTTGTATATTATTTCTAGGAAGAATTTTAAAAATGAATCCTACACACCTAAGGGACATGTTTTGATAAAGTAGTAAAAATTTAAAAAAAAACTTTAATAAGATGACATTGCTAAGATGCTCTATCTTGCTCTGTAATCTCGTTTCAAAAACACGGTGTTTTTGTAAAGTGTGGTCCCAGCAGGAGGACAATTCATGAACTTCGCATCAAAAGACAATTCTTTATACAACAGTGCTAAAAATGGGACTTCTTTTCACATTCTTATAAATATGAAGCTCACCTGTTGCTTACAATTTTTTTAATTTTGTATTTTCCAAGTGTGCATATTGTACACTTTTTGGGGATATGCTTAGTAATGCTATGTGTGATTTTTCTGGAGGTTGATAACTTTGCTTGCAGTAGATTTTCTTTAAAAGAATGGGCAGTTACATGCATACTTCAAAAGTATTTTCCTGTACAAAAAAAAAGTTATATAGGTTTTGTTTGCTATCTTAATTTTGGTTGTATTCTTTGATGTTAACACATTTTGTATAATTGTATCGTATAGCTGTATTGAATCATGTAGTAATCAAATATTAGATGTGATTTAATAGTGTTAATCAATTTAAACCCATTTTAGTCACTTTTTTTTTTTCCAAAAAATACTGCCAGATGCTGATGTTCAGTGTAATTTCTTTGCCTGTTCAGTTACAGAAAGTGGTGCTCAGTTGTAGAATGTATTGTACCTTTTAACACCTGATGTGTACATCCCGTGTAACAGAAAGGGCAATAATAAAATAGCGATCCTAAAGAAAGAATATGGCAGAAAAAGATCTGTAAGCACAGTCTTATTTTCTTTTGTTGTCCAGAGTACTTATAATTCTTGAGCCTCCCAGAAATTGGAAGCTAAATAAAGCAACTCAAGTTTCCTTTATTTTGCACTCAGTTACAGTGGCTTGTGATTAAAGCGATGCATGGATATTTTAATACTTCCTCACATCCTGAATTCTGAAAGAGTAGGTAACAGGCACCCCGAGTTAAGGAACTACCTCAGAGTACCCAGACCGGGCCCGTGGGTGATAGCCTTGGAGCGCAGCATTCCGGGTGAGTGTGGGGTGACACGTTTGTGCATGGCCCGATGCCTTGCAAGGTAAGGCACTGCAGGCGGTGGGGCGCAGAGGGAGGGCCAGGCTTGGCTTCCCACTGCTCTGCCTGTCTTCAAGAGCTCTGAGGGCCTCGGTTTGTCCCGCCGGAAGCATGCATGGTTGTCGTATTTGGTCTGAGAGCCTCTGTTGCTCCATCTTGGTGGAGTTCTTATTAAATGCTGTCACATGTGATAGTTGAGCGCCAGTAGCTGGGTTTCATGCTTCTAGATGGACACTGAGTGCAGATTGGCAAGGTGGCTAGATAGTACAGAATTGTACTCAGTGAGTACTTGACCTCTTATGATGTGGCCTCTTCAATGCGTGATTACAACTTTTGAATTTTACCTAGGGTCAACTATCAGACTTGTTCAGACTATTTTATAAACTGCTACGATACAGCAAAATCCCATTTATTCCAAATGCAGACATACTGTGTGTCTTTCTGTGCTGAGTGCTTGATTTTGCAAGGTTAATGACAAACTAGCTAACTGTGTTATTTACGTGGCCAGGACGCCATCCGTTCAAACATGTAGCCCGATTTCTTACAGTTTCTTCACCAGGAGGATCGGTGACCTAATAATAGTGACCCCATGGCTCTGTGGAATTTTGAAGTGCCTTCAGAATCACAAATGAAAATTTTAACTTCAGACACTTGTTTTTATTTGTCCAGAATCTGTTATCCATTGAGTAGTTTGATGGAACTGAGTTAATCAGAAGACCCCAGCTGTTCTCTGGATAAGCCAGGCTTTGCTGTATCTGGCAGTCAGGAGAGAGGTAAGCCTGGGGTGGAGGGCCCCTTCAGCTGAGTGCCCCGGTGGGAGCAAGCAGTTCTTTCCTGGACGGAGCACAGGCTTCCATTGATGCTCTTCCTGTAGGCGCCCACGCCTTCCCTCCCCATTATCAAGTCGAGCAGTCCTGGCATGGCTGTACCAAAAATTGCTGCTCCCGTTGGTGGCCATATTTGTGGAGTTCGGAGCCATGGAGCCGGAGCCTGGCACTGTCCTCAGGACCCCTGCGCAAGCCCCCAGTAGAACAGCAGCCCCGAGAGCCATGCCATAACCTGCAGGAGCCTCGCTGTGCGGAACAGGGTCCCTCTTCTCTGTGCCTTCGTCCCTTGGGGAGGCCCCTTTAGTCATCTCTTTTGTCCCTGTCTCTGGATGAAAGTCATCGCTCTCCTTGCCTCTCCATGTGTCTCTTCTCAGTCAGTCTGCAGAGTTAGTGTCTCTAAGGAGCGTAATTGGGGTTCAAAGAAAACAACCTGCAGGTTCCTTGTTGATGTCGTGCTCTGAATTTGCATCAGTAGCTGGGAAGCTAGCCAATAAACAGCAACTTAGAGTAGACGTAGTTCTCATTGGGTTTAACTGAAACTCGCATCACTGGTTAGAATTTATAATTTTGTTAAAGATGTACTTTAGTAAAATTTGAAATAATATTCTAACAGTGATTCCATTGTCTTGAGAATTCATCTGATTTATAATACTGATAGACATATTTTTTTACATCTGAGCAGAAATAAATGCATGTTTCTAGCATATGTAATATAAAAACTCCAGAGGATAAGTTTACACTTAACAAGATGTTGTTTTCTATTTTTGAATTACTCATTATTATTCCCCCTTCTTTGGTAGTAGGGTTGGAGGGGGCATAATATTTGTATAAAGAACTGTCACCAGAGTGACATTTATTTTCCAGGGTGACACTGAGCTTGTGCTGTTGGTGTCATATGGTGTCTGTGTGCTTTGCCTAGAGGTCTGAGGAGTTGAGGAAAATCAGGAACTTTTTTTCCTGTTTGGTTTTCATGTACAAGTTCTCCAAAGTGTCGCTTATTTCACTGCATTTGAGAGTCTGACCCCTCGGGGAAGTAGAGTGTGCACTGCCTGCCTGTGTTTGCAAGCAAGCGTTCTTCACAGGGGGCTGAGAGTCTGTTCAGTGAGAATCCTGGAGTGATGGTCTGCTTGAGTGGTTCAGAGTCCTTAACCTGAGCTGGTCTCTGCCCCCACGTTTCCACTTTCCTTAGCAGAATTCATCTACAGTGGCCAGTGTACCTCAGATCAGCCGCACACTAGAATTTGTCTGTGGCATGGGAAAACTTGGCCCTCTGCATTTTTGAATTACACCCCACTAGAGACAAAGAGAATTGATCGCTTCCCGTCTCTTGATGCCTCTGTACTTTAGCAAATCTGTTGTTATTCCTTCATTCAGTAGTTCTCTTTTCTTGACATCTGACCAATGGCAAGAGCGGGGCTCCCAAGACTCAAAGTTGCTCCCCAGCATCCAGTTGCCGCCATGACCATGCCAAGAACTCCTCTGCCTGCTCTGCAGGTCTGCTGAAGCTGGCTCCTTGCTTGGCGCTAGGTTGCCTTGGACCCCACCGCCTCAAGGGGACCCTCATCTGGCTCCCTTGGCAGTGTGACTGCGGCACCTCTTCAGAATTCGGGCCCAGCAGGACCTGGCAGGTGCATCCCACCCGCACTCCAACCTGGGAGGCAGAGGAGGAAGTCAGAACCCACCGTGAGCTTGCTCCAGGCTCTGGCTGTGCACGTGGTGGTGCGCGTGGCCCTTGGACTTTGCAGGACAGAAGGTACTCCGTGCTTTTGGAATCACTCCTTTCTCTCAGCAGCCTCTGACCGGATGGCTGGCAAACTCTCATTCACCCTCCATTACTGACCTTGGACTTAGCTTGACTGCCCAAGTTGTGTTCGCATACCCTGGTTGCCTGAAGATGGTTTAAGTGCAGACCCTTCAGAGACGGGTGGTATCTATCTGGCCCAAGACAGACGGCGCATGCCTAGGCGGCTCCTAGCAGCCTCGCTGGGCCCCAGCAGTCAGCACAGTGCCCAGAATGTCCTGAAGCTGGGACTGTATCGAGAACTCATAGGAGGGTGGGTGGCAGATGCCCCTCACCCTGTCCCCTTAACGACTGGAAGGGAACCTTGAAACAACGCTGACCTGAGGCCAGTGGGCAAATCAAGCTTCCACACACTGGAAGTGAGAGGCCTGAGCTGCCACCTGCAGGGCTCTGGCCAGCATTCTATGCAGAGTGTGAGTGTGGGGGACCACGTTCATCCAAGCGCAGCGATTGGTTCCCCAGAGTGGCAGGTTGGATCAGATAGACTGCCTGTCTTTAAAGCACTTAGGCCCTAAGAAACGCCATTGGGGTGTCCCGGGTGGGGGGAGCAGGTGGCTGTGTGCATTGTCTGCTGCTCTGTGTGTGGGGGGGGCTGCTGGGTGTCTGCATGCATTCTGGAGGGGAAGGGGACATGGGCCCCACCCTGATAAGGTCTTTTTCTGCATCAGCAAGCATTAGGCTCTCATCTACTGCTGGCGAGAAGACTTCTGTTGTACTCACTGGTAACTTGTGTAGCCCTGGCTCAAGGACTTAGCGATGTGTCTCATGTTCATCTTTTTCTTAAGTGTTCTTTGCCATTTCTGAAATTGTCCTTGGTTTTTCCTTAGCTCATAGGTCATAGACGCAGAAATATTATAGTATTTAAGGCATCCGCATCAAGCATCAGATGGCTTTGCATCCAGAAAATCATTGATAACTCAGTTTGGAGCACCAAGCATGTAAACATGGCTCTATAAAATATAATAAATGCATAATGTCAAGCTTTTACTGTCTGTGGCTCTTGTTTGTTTCTCACTGGGTTGAGTTTCACTACGCTGAACCTGGAAGTAAGTTCCCCTGGGACTAAGGGTTGCAGTACTTCCCTGGGACAGGGCCTTGTAGCTCCCTTCCCCCTCAGGGACATGAGCAAGAAATGCCGAGGGACAAAAGGACTGAAGGGGCTCATGACCGCCTCACCCACTTTGCATGAAGCTCCAGAAGCAAAAAGAAAGGCTCATGACTGGGATGGGTGCACAACCTGATAGAATAGGCCGAGAGCCGCCTGGCACTTGGCTGAAGGCTAGTCACAGAGCAGCGCGCCATTGCTCCGCGCCCTTGCTGGGGCTCTGGGGTCTAATTCACTGCAGAGTGAGGTTCGTTATTACTCACCAGTGTGTGTGGCTTTCCCTCCTCTGCGCCTGATAGATGGGCACAGCCGTGGTGAGCAGCAGTGGGCATCTGGAGATGTTAGGTGGGAGGGACCCAAGGGCTCAGGGTGCTCTCTTAGAGGCATCTCCAGATAAAAAACAAAAACCACCATGAAGAAGAATAAAAGATCACTTGCAGGAAAATGGATGAAACTGGAAGACATTTATGCTAAGTGAGATTAGTTACAAAAAGTAAATAAAAAAAAAAAAAACAACAAGCTGGGCGTGGTGGCTCACGCTTGTAATCCCAGCATTTGGGAGGCTGAGACCAGAGGATCCGGGTTCGCAGCCAGCCTCAGCTACCTATTGAGGCACTCCGCAACTTAGACCCTGTTTCAACATAAAGAATAAAAAATAGGCTGGGGGTGTAGCTCGGAGGTAGCATGCCCCTGAGTTCAATCCCCAGTACCGAAAAAAAAAAAAAGAAAAAATCCCTGATATGCAAAAACTAGGGAGAAAGTGGGTCTTAAGAGGGACTCTAGATGAAGGAAAACCTTAGGTGAGCAAAGAAGGCGGCGTAACTGGAGGTGATGGGTTGGGGGGGGAAACACCCTAATACACATGATGCACATTCACAAACATCAATCACTAAGCCAAACATGAGAAGGTGGGATGGGGTGGGAATTGGGGACCCGTTGAAAGAGTGCTGTGTAGCCAGAGTGGTGGCACAGGCCTGTAATCCCTGTGCATGGGAGGCTGAGACCGGAGGATCTGGGTTCGAGGCCAGCCTCAGCTACTTAGGCCCTCAACAACTTAGTGAGACCCTCTTTCAAAATAAAGAATTAAAAATAGGACTGGAGAGCTGTGGTGGTGCACACTTGTAATCCCAATACTTGGGAGGCTGAGACCAGAGGATCCAGGTTTGTGGCCAGCCTCAGTTACTTAGTGAGGCCCTGTTTCAAAATACAGGATAAAAAATAAGGCTGGGGGGTGTAGGTCGGAGGTAGAATGCCTCGGGGTTCAATCCCTAGTACGGCCAAAAAAATGCTGTGTGTGCATTTATGCCTCTACCAGCTTGTACCTAGCAAAGATGTATGACTACAATGCACCAATTTAAAAAAAAAATACTAAATAAAAAACCATCTTCTGGGTGCTCTCCCTGACTCAGCCTTGCTGTGACATTTGTTGGAAACCTAACTGCCCTGGGGCCATCTTAACAAGGGCTTGTGAACATAGTTCCTCTACTCCAAGCCACCCCTAGAAGAATTGGGGACATTAGGCAGAGTTAAGTCCAGGCCTCCTGCTGGGCAGCGTGTGCCTGCCACTGGTCCGGCTTGAACTCTCAGAAGCCCTGGTCCCACCAAGGGAGCAGGCCTGGGGCCCTGCCCCGGCCCAAACACCTTTCTGCTGCACAACGGTGTATGCCCTCGCCGTCTCAGTACCCCCAAACCTGCAGTGGCTCCCCATTTCCTGCTGAAAAAAAAATCCAGTTTTCACTCGCCCTCCGAGTTCAGCCCCAGTGGGACCTACTTTCCTCCCTTCCAGGCTGGACCACCCGCCCCCACCCCCCTCTGCTGGCTTGCTTTTCCAGAGCTTCCCTTCTGGAGGGCCGCACGCCGAGCAGTTGCCTGGCAGGCCCTGGGTAGGTACTAATGTTAGGAGCCTCGGGGCACCTTAATCATGCCTAATAGTAGGAATCAAATAAATACTGCGGGGTGTGGTGGTGCACGCCTGTAATCCCAGCCACTGGGAAGGCTGAGCAGGAGCAGCGCACGCCACCCCCTCAAAAAGGGCTGCGGCTGTAGCTCGGTGATCGCGCATGCCTGAGATCAGTCCCCAGCAGCACACGCCTGCAATCCTAGCCACTCTGGAGACTGAGACAGGAGGATGGGAGGTTTGAGGCCAGCCTGGGCAATGAGACCCTGTCTCAACGCTAGGGATGTAGCTCCGCGGTAAAGCACCCGCTGGCTTCTCAGGCGGGCGGGTGCTCCAGCCGCGCTGCGCCTCCGCCGCCGGCCGCGGGAGGGCACTGTGCGCCGCGAGGCCCGGGCCGCCGCCGCGGAGTCTCCAGCGCGAGCAGGCAGGCAGGTGGCAGGGGAGAGTGGGGGCGGGGCAGCACTGAGGGCGGCACCTGCCAAAGGGACCGGGCGGAGGCGGCCAGTCTGCAGCCCCCAAGTCGGGGAGGACACGCATTCCTGGAGGGCCCCCACAGAAAGTCCTGGAACTGGGGGGACTCTGCTCCCTCCAACCAGTAAGCGATGCACGATCCCTGCAGGATGGGGTGGGAGAGCCAGCCATCCCTGAGGGTAGTTAAGACTTGGAGTTGGTCCGCAGGCCTGTAAACCCAGTACTTGGGAGGCTGAGATGGGCAGATCCCAGGTTCGAGGCCAGCCTTGGCAATTTAACGAGGCTCTCAGCAATTTTGTGAGACCCTGTTTCAAAACAAAAAATAAAATATGGCAGGGGGGCCGAGCATGGCCCATACTTGTCATCCCAGTACTTGGGAGACTGAGACAGGAGGATTGTAGGTTTCTGGTCAGCCTCAGCTACCTAGTGAGGCCCTCTGCAATTTAGTGAGACCCTGTTTCAAAATAAAGAATAAAAAATAGGGCTGGAGGTGTAGCTCGGAGGTAGAATGCCCCCGGGTTACACACACACACACACACACACACACACACACACACACACACGACCTACTTGGGCTGCAGAGACAGAAAAGTTGCAGGATCAGGGCCAACAATCTGGAATAATTGTGAGTTTTAGCTTGGAGGTAGAACGCCCTTGGGTTCAATCCCTAGTGCCACCAAAAAACAAAACTACAAAGTGAAGACCTGGTGTGGCAGGGGCCAGGGGGGTGATTCTAGGTGGAAAAGACCCCACTGATGACCCTGTGCCACCACGCCCAGCTTTTAATATATTTACTTATGTGATACTACTGAGAATTGAACCCAGGGGTAGGACTGGGGGTGTACCTCTGAGGTAGAATGTCCCTCAGTTCAATCCCCAGCACCAAAAAACAAAAATAAAAATATAAATTAAAAGAAGGACGGAAAGAAAGAGAAGCCACAGAAACAGAAACACACACCCAGGGAGAAGGCCACCTGTGGACAGAGGAAGCAACAAGTGATTTTATCCACAAGCCAAGGAACACCAAGGCTGGCAGACCACTCCCCGTAGCCAGAACGGTCACAAAAGTTTGTCCTAAGAGCCTCCTGGTGAAAACTCTGCTCTCCAGGACCTCAGGAGAATCGTCTGAGCCACACTTTGTGGTGTTTTGTTACTACTGTGCTGGGGAACTAAGACATTCTTCAAGATGATTATAAAAAGGCAAAGAACAGTGAGTGCCTAGGCCACGCTTGGTGGACAGGCCTGTTGCCAGGGGCCTGGCGAGCTGGGGCGCCCTGAAGCGGAGGCCCCTCCCAGGCCACCCTTAGAGCTGCAGCCACCCAGCTGGGGAGGGAGGAGGGGTGCCCTTTCGGTGTCTCCCACCCCCTGGGAGCTTCCCTTGGTTTGAGACTGAAGTGAGAAGCAAGAGGGTCCCCAGGGGTCACCGGCCACCCCTTCCTGGCCTCCTGTCCCTGCAAACTGGGGGAAGACCAACCTGACTTCAGGTCTGGCTCCCGAGGTGGAAGGCGGGTGAGGCTCCCTCTCACCAGGAGGCCTCTTCCAAGAAGCCCTGAGCTCAGGCTGGGCCGGGTCCCGCCATGCTTGTTGGCTGAGGACAGCTCCACTCAGAAACCCCCCGGCCCTGTCCCCACCACGGGCCTCCCTGAGCTGGGATGACATGGAGAGGCACTTGCTGCTGACACAGCCTGGCCCGCCCCAGGACCACCGGGCCACCCCTCCCAGGCCCAGGACAACAGAGGGGACAGAGCCCTTTGACACACAAAACTTCACTTGCTTAGAAAACAGGGTGCTTTATTACCTGGGGGGTTCACAATGACGACACGTGGTTGTACAGAGCTGGAGTCTCCTTTGTTGAGCACAATCCGCTTTCTCAAGAGAGCTCGCGTGCCCTTAGCCCCCAGGGGCCCAAACGCGCCACACCTGCGCCCACTAACGGGCCCTCCGCGCCCACAGGGACACGGGCGCCCAGGAGACTGCCCGGAAAGACTCCACTTGCTGGGGAGCAGCATGGCGGACCTTTGGCTTCATGGCTCGAGCTGTTCCGGCCTCCAGCAGGCTCCCCACTGCTCTCCTGCTCAACTCAACACCCCCTGGAGGCCTCGGGAGGCGGGGGACACCCACAAGTCCACACTTTAGACAGGCAGTCTGAGGTCCTGAAGGTGAAAGGGCTTCCCCGAACCACAGCCATATCATTCATAACCCGCCATCCTCCTGCCTCAGTCTCCCAAGTAGGGGGGATTACAAGACTGCACCACCTCAACCAGCTGTGCTATCACAACTTCATGCTGGGACCTCCTCCCTCCTCCCACTGGCTGCAGGTTCAGGGGGACCCCAGCAGGCGCTCTGCGCTGAGGGGCCGCAGCTGGGGTAAGGGGGTCAATGTCATGTGCGGAAACTGGACACACAGGTAGAGGGTCTACACTCCAAGCTGCCCCCCGGAGTGCCCCCAGGTCTCCAGGGAGCCTGTGGGTGGGTCACTGGACTAGACGGAGGGCAGGCGCAGGGCACCGTCTCTGCCAGGCCTTCCCGGCAGATCTTGGGGACAGGAGGGTCCTCACTTCACACCTGGGAAGATGGAGGCCGGCGGAGTGGAGTTCGTGGCCAGGGTCACCCCCGATGGGTGGAATTCAGCCCGGGGCTGATGCGGCGGGGCGCGGAGGCGGGCCCAGCCGGCTTCTGGACGCAGGGCACCCCGCGGGAGGAGGCCGGGCCGCGTCACAGGCTGGAGGGCTGCCCCAGGGCGGGCCCGGCGGCCGGGGCCTCCTCGCGGCGCGCGTAGCTGAGCACCACGGTGACGGTGGCGAAGGTGGCGGCGTTGACGGGGAAGGCGCGCAGCAGCGTGGAGGCCAGCCCGCGCGTGAAGACGCGCCAGCCCTCGGCCCGGTAGCTCTGGCGCACGCAGTCGAGGATGCCGCGGTAGCGCGGCGCGCCCCGGAACCCGTCGGCCTGCAGCCGCGACTTGACCACGTCCACGGGGTAGGTGGACAGCCAGGAGAGGATGCCCGCCGTGCCGCCCGCCAGCAGCAGCTTGGGCAGCAGCAGGCGGTCGCCGGGCTCGCGGCAGAGCGCGCGCGTCAGCACGTCGTAGGTGAGGAAGTAGACGCCGAAGCTGGGCGTCTCGCGGAGCAGCGTGGACGCCATGCCGCGGTTGACGCCGCGCAGGCCCTCGCTCCGGTAGATCTGCACCAGGCAGTCCAGCGAGCCCTTGTAGGTGCGCGCCGGGCCCGCGCCCTGCAGCTGCAGCCGCGTCTTGGCCAGCTCCATGGGGCAGCAGATGACGCACTGGATGGCGCCTGCCGCCGCGCCCGCCAGGAACTGGTTCAGCGGCGTGTCGCGCCCCAGGGCCCGCAAGGTGTTGCCCTGCACCCCGAACACCAGCGCGTTGATGAAGGTGAGCCCCATGAGCGGCGAGCCCATGCCCTTGTAGAGGCCCAGCACCTGCGGGGACAGAGAGGACATCAGGCCCACTCCCCCAGACCCTCCCCACTGCGTGGCAGCCCCAGGTGCTCACCGGGACCCAGCGGAATGATTCTGCTTTTGGGCTTTGGAGATGGGGCCTCACTCTGCTGCCCAGGCTAGTCTCAAACTCTCCTGCTCAACCTCCCGAGTAGCTGGGGACGGCACAGGCGCATGTCACCACCCCAGCTCCAAGCAGTAGCACTGGATTATCATCAGCAGTAGCGGCAGTAGTGGCACTGGGGATTGAACCCAGGGGGGTTCTACCTCTGAGCTACAGCACCAGCTTTATTTTGAAACAAGAGACTTGCAAAATTGCTGAGAGTCTGGCTGAGTTCCTGAGGCTGACCTTGAATCTGATCCTCCAGTCTCAGCCTCCCAAGTAGTCCTGGAATTACAGGCGTGCACCACCACACCCCCGCAGAATTTTATTAGAAGCAAAGTCATGGATCTGAGAAGCCTAGATACGTCTCGTGACTTAGTATTTCCAAAGTCCTGATTCCCTCCTGGTCACCCTGATTTTTTTTTTTTGGTAGTACTGAGGATTGAACCCAGGAGCATTCTACCACAAAGCTACACTCCTAGTCCTATTTTTTATTCTTTATTTTGAAACGGTCTCACCAAGTTGCAGAGGACCTCGCTAAGCTGAGGCTGGCCATGAACCTGCGATCCTCCAGTCTCAGCCTCCCAAGTGCTAGAATTACAAGCGTGCGCCACCATGCCCAGCTACCCTGACAACTTTCTTTTCTGGGTCTCCGGTGGGGGCACCCCAAGGGCTGGCTCCCCAGCCCTACGCCTGACCCCCCAAGCCACTCACGCTCTCCGTCTTGATGATGGACTGGAAACAGTGCAGGGTCCCTCGGTACTGGGGCTTCTCCACGTTCTGCACTTGTAGCCGCACCTGGAGGGGCAGCGCTGCATGAGAGGCGGGCAAGGGAGGGGACCAGAGCACCCAGCGCCCCTGGCCTGGTGCTCACGACTGCCCAGGGAGGGTCCCCTGAGCAGGCCCCCGGCAGAGTGCAAGGCAGGGCGCCACGTGGTGTTCCGTGGCTTTGGGGACTCAAGGGTGGGGGGGCTGCGCATCCCATGCTCTTCCGGGAAGACAGCTAGAGGGACAGCCAGCTAACGACGGGACCAGGGGTCCCCAAGATCTCAGACAAGTCGAGGTGAAGCCCGTGGCTTTCGCCCACCACTATGGTGCACTAGAGTGGGGCGTGATCTATCTCCTGGGACCAACCCACTGTCCAAGTGACACTTGTCCCCCCACCAAGTGGCAAACGCCCAAGCCATGCCCAAGGCCATGGGCTCCCGCCTAGGGTCCCATCCCTGACTTTGCTTATGGGGCGGGCGCCAGGCCTCGGCTCCTGTGGCTCCTGCCAGCGTCACGAGTCAACAGATCAGTGACAGAACAGCTGACAGCCTCCCCGGGGACCCACGCAGCAACTCTGGGTCCTAGGGACACTGGGGAGGCCCAGCGGCCGGGACCTCCCGCGCGTCAAAGCGCTCTTTGTTGGCCGAGAGCGTATCTCCGCTCTTGCTACACAGCCTTCTCAGTGGCGAGCGGGAGGGACGTTTCCTGAACTTGGACTCCGCATCCCGGGGGTGGGGAAACTAGGTCAAGTCAGATCCTCAGAAGCTGGTTCCCTGGATGGGACCCAAAACTGAGGGTGAGCAGAGCCAGGGCCCAGGGGTGAGCACGCTCGGCCCCGGGCCCTTCACCCTCGGCATCCCTGAGCATTGGAATCTCCTGCCTGGGGGTGGGTGGGGGTGGGTGGGGTCCCATTTCCAAGACAGGAAGAATGAGGCTGGAGACGTCCTGTAAGGTGGCTGTCCTCTCCAGCAGGTGGGAGGACGGCGCTGGTTGGGGAGCACCCTCACAGGGAACAGCCAGGAAGCTTCTCCAGTCTCAGAAGGCACGCCATCTCTGCCCAGGAGGACCTCAGTGGCTGACCGGGGAGTGTTACCCCAGCGCTCCTTCCTGCCCCCGCTGGCCGCCCAGCTCTCTGCCAGGACTCAACAGGGCCGGAAGGAGCTTTGAGAGGAGAAAAGCACCCCCCGCCCCCGCCCACCCTGTTTACTTTAACAACATCCTGACACCCGGAGCTCCGCGGTGTCTGTCTTCTAGCCCCTGCTCCTGCGGCCCCCCACTCTGGCCCATCACTCAGGTGACGGGCGCGCACTGTCCCTTCCTTGGTGCAGGGCGCTCAGGTCCAGCAGCACCGGGCAGGCGTCAGGAGGAAGCGCTCGCCGTGCCTGGGCCCAGCTCTGTGAGGAGCCCTCCCTGTCCAGCCCTGCCCTACCTACAGCTGAGGTCTCAATGTTTGGGGGTGACAGGAGCCTGGGCGGCGAAAGGGGTGGTCTGCACACAAGCGGGGAGGCTCCCCGCTCCTCCTCACGGGGCCGGGAGACCCCACACGAAGAGCCCCTGACCCAGAGGGGGCTGAGCGTTCTCCAGCAGTCCCCCCCAGAGCCCCCAGCCCAGCACCTGGGCCGAGCCCACCCAGCCTCGCGTCCCCAGCCAGCCCGGCGGCGAGGGGACTCTGGGGACCAGCCTGGGGGCCGAGGGCGGAGAGGACCACCTGGTCTGTACTCACTAGCGCTCCTGGGTGAGGCTTCTGCGCATCTGCAACAAAGTTACACTTTTGCTACTGACCGATGGCCCCTAGCTCAGACAGCAAAGGCGGTTAAAGAACACACAAGGTCAACGTCACATCCTGGCGCCGAGCCCCTCAGCCAGCCCCCCGCCACCCTCCCCGCCCGGATGGCCGGTCACTGCTTGGTTGGCGGGCAAGATGGCAGCTTCCTGGTGAGAGTGACACCGACATGGCGTCCCTGATAACTGTCATGTCTGGTGAAGACGGATGGAGAAGTGCCTTTGCACAAAAACCTGCGGGAAGGGGATGTGTCGGAGGACCGTGGCTGGGCTCCGGGCTGGGACAGAGGGTGACCCAGTTTGGCCCTCCTGTGGGTTCAGGAGTCTGGGGAATGAACTGAATGTACCAGCCGGGGGACAGCAGGGACGATGTGGACAGAGGCGTCACCCTAGCGCAACTCAGCACAGCTCCAATCACGTGAGGGGGACTCGGGATGAGCTGGGTCGGGGGAGGGAGCCGTGAGGTGTGAGGCGTCACGACCGTGCAGGCAGGGACAGGACAGGACATGCGTGCTCTTCTATGTGTTAAATCAGGAAAAAAACCAGCATTCGGGAGGCTGAGACCGGAGGATCCAGGTTCGCGGCCAGCCTCAGCTACCTAGTGAGGCACTCCGCAACTTAGTGAGACTCGGTTTCAAAATAAAGAATAAAAAATAGGGCTGGGGGTAGAGCTCGGAGGTAGAATGTCCCTGAGTTCAATCCCCAGTACCGCAAAAAAAAAAAAAAAATCAGGAAAAAAAGAAAAAGAAAAAACCCTGCGGCCATATGAAGGAAGTCCCACTCTTGCCAAAAGTGAAAAATATGCAAAGGTTGGTGCACACTGCTCGGGTTCCTTGTTTGCTTGGTTTTTGTGGTGCTGGGGGTTGAGCCCAGGGGCATTCTACCTCCAAGCTACACCCCCAGCCCTATTTTGTTTTTTGCTTGGAAACAGGGTCTTACTAAGTTGCCAGGGCTGATCTAGAACCTGCGATCTTCCTGTCTCAGCCTCCCAAGTACTGGAATTACAGGCATGTGCCACCACACCCAGCCTGTTTTTCAGTAGAAATTATATATATATCTGTTATGGTTAAGATTTTTGTGTGTGTGTGTGTGTGTGGGACTGTGGATTGAACTCAGGAGCATTCTACCTCTGAGCTACACTCTCAGCTCTATTTTTTTAATTAATTAATTTATTTATTTAGTGGTACCAGAGGCATTCTACCTCTGAGCTACAACCCCAGTCCTATTTTTTATTCTTTATTTTGAAACAAGGTCTCACTAAGTTTCGGAGAGACTCACTAAGTAGCTGAGGCTGGCCTCGAACCCAGATCCTCTGGTTTCAACCTCCCAAGTGCTGGGATTACAAGGGTGGGCCACCACGCCCGGCTCAACCGAAATTACTTTTGTAGTAGAAAGCCAATTTATGATGACTAAAACAGATTTAAGAAATATCAACCTGCCCTTTGCCTGGTATAGAAGACAATGTACAAAATATAAAGCAGATCCATCTGGGAAGGGATGATTGGCTTTTCTACACTTCTTTTTTTCTGTTTCTGGTACTGGGATTCAACTGAAGGGCATTCTACCTCTGAGCTACATCCCGGCCCTGTTTTATTTTGAAACAGGGTCTCACTAAGTTGCTGAAGGCCTTGCTAAATTGCTGAGGCTGGCTTGAACCTGCCAGATTCTGGTTTCAGCCTCCCAAATACCGGGATTACAGGCATGTGCCACCACACCTGGCTCCAATTTTCTCTTAATGAGAATACTTAACGTCCATGTTGGAAAACAGCAAAAGCAATAGGGTCACTGGTGATTGGGCACTACCTTAAACCAAGTACATGGACCTCTTGATGGGCCCGGGGAACTATGGGTGGTTCTGGGTGGACCGGAAGGGCACAGGGGTTGATTCCCAAGGGCAGGTTGTTGCCCTTCATAATAAAAAAGTTGGGTGTTTTAAGGTAGGTTTGCCTAAATGTGATTCTGGTGGGCCACGGTAGGGAAAGGAAAACAAAACACAAAAAAGCACAAATAGATTTTCTCAAAGAAAAAGGCATGGTGGCCCACGCCTGTAATCCTGATACTTGGGAGGCTGAGATAGGAGGATCACAGGTTTGAGGGCAGCCTCAGCAAACAGTGAGACTCTCATTAACCTAGTGAGACCCTCTGTCAAAATAAAAATAAAATAGGGCTGGGGGTGTAGCTTGGAGGTTGAATGCCCCTGAGTTCAATCCCCAGGACCAAAAAAAAAAAAAAAAGACCACTCTCTAATTTGGGGGTAGAAGAAGACCATGCACCTGAGTCACTGCAGGGGTGCTGGCCAGGAGTGGGAGGCGCCTGTCCAGGGGCCGGGGTGGGGGGTGACCTGCAGAAGGCCGGGGCCCGCAAAGCTGGGCTGAGGGCTCAAGTGGTCAGAGGCACTTCTTGGCTGGACGCAGCTGGGCCAGGCCTTTGACGCACGTGACCACGCGTTACAAACACTGCGTCGTCTGGGCGCTGCTAGGCTGTGCCGGGCTGCTCGCTCCCAGGACAGCAGGCGAGGCAGTGAAGGCATGGCGGAGGCCTGGTGGGCACGCTCTGCCAGGCCTCGCTCCTAGCAGGCCTGTGGAAGGAATTCAGCGGCCACTTCCTGCCAAGGAAGCTCAGCCCTTAGCCTTCAGCCCGGCTTTCCTTAACTCCCGGCGGGGGAAGGTCTGTGCTTTTTTTTTTTTTTTGCAGTACAGGAGATTGAACCCAGGGGCATTCTACCTCCGAGCTACAGCCCCAGCTCTATTTTTTTATTCTTTCTTTTGAAACAGGATCTCACTAAGTTGCAGAGGGCCTAGTAGCTGAGGCTGGCTATGGTCCTCCTGTCTCAGCCTCTGATAAGCATGTGCCACCACGCCTGGCTGAGGTCTGTGCTTTTCAGAGCCCAATCCAAGTTATCTCATGGAAGACCGGGCACCCTGAAGGGCCTGGATAATCTCATCCAAAACCTGATCTTGCATAGAACGGAGGTACAGTGACTAGCCGAGGTCAGGCAGTGAAGGGCCTGGCAGAGGAGGCCTGGACCAGGGCCTTAAGGTCACCGCCAGTACAGAAAGCCAGGCCCTCACGCTGGTCCTGGAAGAAATCCCAGCCAGAAATTCACAAGTTATGTTCTTTGCCAACAAATATCTGGTTCAATGAAAAGAGGAAGCAAGAAGTGCACCCCACGCCAGCCCAGCTGACGTGTCCCGCCTCCAGCCCTGCCCTCCCGTGGGTGCCTGGGATTGCAAGAAGGAGCTCTAGCCCGGGGGCCTGGCACTTACGCCTGGTCGGGCGGGCAAGTTGGCTAACTGGCCTGCTCCAGAATGCAAAACCCGACTCCCGGGTGTGAAAATGCCAGTCTCCCGTGGAGGACCTGGGTCTCCTTGGTTTCTGTCCTGGGTGCCTGAGAAACCAGGGACTCCAGTTTATCCAGGTGTGAGGCATATACTGAGGGAAACCCGGCTAACCAAGCGCCTGCCTAGGGCCTGGGTTCCCAATCAAATCCAGGCCACACTCGGGGGTGTCCGGCAGGCTTCTGGCCAGAGACACCTTGCAGGTGCACACCTGGGAATCGGCCTGCTGTACAGGGCACGTGAACGAGAACCGCTGGCCAGCGTTGACTGCTCTGTATTTCTATATTCTTTCCTCTCAGCTTTTGTTTCTCTCTGTGGTACTGGGGATTGAACCCAGGAGTGTTTTACTCCTGAGCCTTTTTTATTTTGAGACACACACACGGCCTTGTGTTGAGCTTGTGATCTTCCTGCCTCGGTCTCCCCGATCGCTGGGATTATAAGCGCCTGCCAACTTTTCTTTCAAATAAAAAAAAAAAAGTCTGGGGGAGCTGTGCATCAGAGCAGCCTGGGTATCCTCACTCTCCCAGCTGCCAAACCAACAGTGAACTTGGCCGTGAACCCAACCTGTGGTGCGGCCCCAGCTGGGAGACGGAGGGACAGCGGGCAGGTGGAGGCGCAGGTACCGCCTGGAGAACTCGCGTGCTACTTCACTCTAAATCCTGTGGGGTGACCTTGAACGTGGTGGTCCTGAGGTCACCACCCTGCAGGCCTTTCTCCAAGTCTGCACCTGCACGGGAGCCTGAGAATGAACAGACCAGACACTCACCTTGACGGTGTCAAACGGGTGTCCCACAAGCACACCTGCCACACCTGGAAGAGAGGAGTCCTTGTGAGTAAAGGTGTGAAGCCTGGCCCCGGGGGGTGGAGCCTGGACCTGGGGGCGGAGCCTGGACCTGGGGGCGGAGCCTAGCCCCGGGGGGCGGAGCCTGGACCTGGGTGGGTAGACTGGGCAGGAGCTGCTGGCCCAGCCCCCGCTGGGCTCCTGGCAGATCCCATGAGTCCCTGTCATCCTGTGTGTGTGTGGGGGGGGGAGTGCCCTGGTGAAGCCAGCATCTACCCCACTGCAGGACAAGCCTTCTCTTCCCTCCTGGCGTCCCTTCCCTTGGGCCAACGGGTCTGGGGTGTTCCCTTGCTCTGGGATCCTGGCAGGGGCAGAGGTCTCCAGGGGTAGTGGATTGGAGGGTTAGTCTGTCACCTAGACTTATCAGATGGGCAAACTCACAAGGGTGTAGGGGACAGTGCCTGCCTCCCCGGGGAGCCGTGGGGATTAAGTGATCAACCGGGGGATGCCCCCTCCCTCCCGGAAGTCCTGATCCCAGGCCTGCCCAGAGCAGAGGCGGTGTGACTGGACACCTCCGCTGTCTTTCGAGCCCAGGCAGGCATCCTGTGGTCATGCTTGGTTATTTACCAGCCCAGGGCCTGCCAGAAATCCAGCTCCCTCAGAGGACAGAAGTTCACACACACTTCTCGGAATCCCGCAGGTCCCGCAGGCTGTAACCTTCTCTTTAAGTCTCGGCAGCACCCCCACGAGGCAGCTCCTTACCCCATTACACAGGAGGAGGGACCGATGCTCCCATGTTAACCTCCCTAGAGCCTCGGGCTTTTGTTTTTATTTTTTTGGTACTGGGGATTGAACCTAGGATGTTCTACTTCTAATCTACACCCCAGCCCTTTTTAAAAATTATTTTTATCTTGGAACAGGATCTAAGTTGCTGAGGCGGGCCTTGAACCTGCAATCCTTTGGTCTCAGCCTCCCAAGTGCTGGGATTACAAGTGCCCAGCACACCCTCAGCCGTGTGTGTGTGTGTGTGTGTGTGTGTGTGTGTGTGTGTGTGTGTGTGTGTGTATGGTACTGGAGGTTGAACTCGGGGGCATTTTACCTCCAAGCTACACCCCCAGCACCATTTTTAAAAAATTTTTGAAACAGGGTCTCACTAAGTTGCTAAGGGTCTCACTAAATTGCTGAGACTGGCCTTGAACCTGTGATCCTCCTGTCTCAGCCTCCCAAGTACTGGGAATATATGTGCACCACTACATCCCACATCTTCAGCCACTCATTCATTCATTCATTTCTTTTTTGGTACTGGGGATTGAATCTAGGGTATTCTACTTCCGAGCTACATACCCAGTGCTTTTATTTACTAATTTTTATTTTTAAATAAGGTCTTATTAGGTTGCTAAGAGACTCACTAAGTTCCTAGAGCTGGTCTCAAACCTGTGATCCTCCTGTCTCAGCCTCCAAAATACTGGGATTACTGGTGTGCACCATCATGCCAAGCATCCTCAGCCTTTTTTATTTTTAATTTTGAAACAGGGTTTTGCTAAGTGGCTGAGGGTGGCCTTGAACCTTCAATCCTTCTGTCCCAGTCTCACAAGTACTGGGATTACAGGCAGGCACCACCACACCCTGCTGCCTCCCTAGAACTTTGTGTGTGAATGGGTTCTGTAGCATTACAATCTGCTGGTTACTGTTCTTAGTTACATACATAGTCTAACTCTCCCACTTATATTTCTGATGGGCTCGTATCCCATTTTACAGATCAGAAAACCAAGGTACAGAGCATGCCCATGGCACACACTGAGGGAGACAGGAGGATGGCAGGTTCAAGGCCAGCCTCAGCAACTTAGCAAGGCCGTCAGCAACCCAATGAGACCTTATTTCAAAATCAAAAAGGCAGCCAGGAGCCGGGCGTGGTGGCTCACGCTTGTAATCCCAGCATTCGGGAGGCTGAGACCAGAGGATCCGGGTTCGCGGCCAGCCTCAGCTACCTAGTGAGGCACTCCGCAACTTAGTGAGACTCGGTTTCAAAATAAAGAATAAAAAAAAAAAAAA
>PVLC010013627.1:0-16771 GCA_004027655.1 Graphiurus murinus | reverse complement strand
GAGGTAGAATGCCCCTGAGTTCAATCCTCAGTACTGCAAAAAAAAAAAAAAATCAAAAGGGCTAGGGTTAGCCGGGTGTGGTGGCGCACGCTTGTAATCCCAGTACTTGGGAGGCTGAGACAGGAGGATCCAGGTTCACGGCCAGCCTCAGCCTCAGCTACTTAGTGAGGTCCTCCGCAACTTGGTGAGACCCTGTTTCAAAATAAAGGATAAAAATAGGAGTGGGCTTGTAGCTCGGAGGTAGAATCCCCTGGGTTCCATCCCCAGTACCACAAAAAAAAGGGCTAGGGTTGTAGTTCAGAGGTAGGACACCCCTGGGCTCCATCCTAGTACAAGACAAAACAAAACACCCCCCCCCCCGCCCCTGGGCCTCCTCAACCACTCAACCACTCACCTCTCCTATTGCCTGTGGGTGGGGGCTGCCAATCCTGCCAGCCGTGCCTGGAGTTTCACAGGATCACCACACACCCGGTTCACTGACCGTACTTTCTGTCTCTACACAATGTCCGCTTCAACCCATTTCACTCCACGGTCCTTAGAACACACTCTGATGTCACCTTAGCTCACCCTGCTTTCTCTTTGGTTACGTGTGCCTGGCAGGGTTCTGGCCAACCCTTAATTTTGAACCTTTTAACTATTTTTAGATATTTTTCAGAAACAATCTATAGCTAGATTTTATTTCCTAGCTTGGTCTGACGCAGTCTCGGATTCTACCCAAACTACGGAGAAATGTGATATTAGGCCACCTATTTTTTTTTTTTTTTTTTGGTACTAGGGATGGAACCCAGGGGCATTCTACCTCTGAGCTACACCTCCAGTCCTATTTTTTATTTTTATTTATTTATTTATTTATTTGCGGTACTGGGGATTGAACTCAGGGGCATTCTACCTCCGAGCTATACCCCCAGCCCTATTTTTATTCTTTATTTTGAAACCGAGTCTCACTAAGTTGCAGAGTGCCTCACTAGGTAGCTGAGGCTGGCCGCGAACCCGGATCCTCCAGTCTCAGCCTCCCGAATGCTGGGATTACAAGCGTGCGCCACCACGCCCGGCTTCTATTTTTTATTCTTTATTTTAAAACAGGGCCTCACTAAGTTGCGGATGCCACCTATTTTTTTATTTTATTTTATTTTTGGCACTGGGGATTGAACTCAGAGGTATTCTACCTTCAAGCTACACCCCCCAGACCTATTTATTTTTTGTTTTGAAACAGGGTCTCTCTAGGTTTCTGAGACTCTAGGTAGTTGAGGCTGCCCTTGAACCTGTAATTCTTCTGTCTCAGCCTCTCAAGTATTAGGATTACAGGTATGAGCCACCAAACCCTGCTCCCAGGCCTTTTTATAATTTTGAAACAGGGTCTCACTAAATTGCTGAGGCTGGTTTCAAACCTGGGATCTCCTATCCCCATCTCCCAAATACTGGGATTACAGGTGTGCACCACCACGCCCAGCACCTCCATCCTTTGCATTCTTTTTTATTTTTCATTTTGAACCCGGATCCTCCGGTCTCAGCCTCCCAAATGCTGGGATTACAAGCTTGCACCACCATGTCCAGCTTCCCTAACCCTATTTTTAATTCTTTATTTTGAAACAGGGTTTCACTGAGTTAGTTGCAGAGTGTCTCACTAAGTTGCAGAGGGCCGCACTAATTAGCTGAGGCTGTGAACCTGCAATCCTCCTGTCTCAGCCTCCCAAGTACTGGGATTACAAGTGTGCACAACCATGCCCGGCTCCAATTTTTTATTTTGAAACAGGGTTTCACTAAGTTGCAGAGGGCCTCACTAAGTAGCTGAGGCTGGCTGCAAACCTGTAGTCCTCCTGTCTCAGCCTCCCAAGTACTGGGATTACAAGCATGGGCCACCACACCCGGCTTATTTTTTGTTTTGGAACAGGGTTTCTCTAGGTTGATGAGAGCCTGGCTACATTGCTGAGGCAGTTCCTGAATCTGTAAGATACATTTCCTAACATTACATTCAGGGGAGGATTCCTGGGTGCAGGCAGAAGGGTCTGCAGGGTCCCCCATCTTCTGGCCTCTAATGCTACAGATGAGAAAGCTGTTGCCAATGTGTTTCTCTGTCAAGAATGTATTTAGCCTCTGGGGATATCTGTGGATTTCAGGAATGTCACCAGAGGATGCCAAAGGTGTGTCTTTTTCTTAAAGGTAATGTGCCTGGGACTCCACCAAGCCTTTCCCTGTAAAGCAAACCCTCTTCTGAGCAGGGGAAGCTTCCATGGTTACTTATTCTTCATAGTCATCGTCTCAAGGCCTGCTCCGTCCTCTCAGTCTGGAGCCCCTAACACCGACAAGCCTTCTTCCTGACTTCCATCTGTGTTGCCGACCCTCGGGGCACACCTGGCTGCTTCTCTTTGTGATCCACTCTTGGTTAATACCCCCGCTCCCCAGTACTGGGGATTGAACCCCAGGCCCCATGCAAGCTAGGCAAGTGCTCTACCACTGAGCCACACCTCCAGGCCCTTTTTAGTTTTTTGTTTTTTTGTGGTACTGGGGATTGAACTCAGGGGCATTCTACCTCCGAGCTATACCCCCAGCTCTATTTTTTATTCTTTATTTTGAAACAGGGTCTCACTAAGTTGCAGAGGGCCTCACTAGGTAGCTGAGGCTGGCCGCGAACCCGGACACACACCAGGCCAATCAAGCCTGGAAGGGACGTAGCATCCTCCCTCCTGGGGAATCTGAATCAGAAGCTACTAAGAAGCACGGCCATCAGTCTACCCCACCCTCCATGGCCAGAGGAGCCCAAGGGGGGCACCGCTGTCCCCGCAGCCCTCAGTTCACTGTCCAGGGGCAGGTGATTCAGCACTAGTCTCTCCACCTCTCTGGGCCCGGGAGAGGCTCCCCAGGGACGTCCATCCCCAGCCACCCGAAAAGCTCGGGCCTACACCTGCACGACTGTGACGCATGTCAAAGCACCAGGGCTCGCACCGCAGACCAGGGCCTTCGGGGTGGCTTAGGCCGCAGCCAGGGTGCTGTACCCTGGCCTGATCCCCACCCTGGGGGCAGGCCCTGCTGGTGTGACGCAAAGCATGGACCGGATCTCCCCCCCCCCCCGGGCACGCCCCTGGAGGGAGGGCGAAAGAGCTTTCCAGAAAGGGGGCCTGCGTCAGCGCCAGCGGAGTGATTCAACACGTGTGTCTGGTGCACAGCGGCCTTAGGAGCAGTACGCCTCGCCCGCACCCCTGCCCTGAAGGCGCTACAACTACAGAAGGAGCCCTGGGCCTCTGGGGGGAAATCGGCACTCTCCAAAAGAGCAGAAGGGGGTGCCGGCCCAAGGACACCCTTCCACCAGCCACCTGCAGAAGGTGGGGGCAGGGGGCCAAGTGGGGGAGGGAGAGCGCGATCCGCAGAGGCCACGCCCCCTCCAGGACCTCCCCTGCCCCCCACCCACCCAGCGGGGGAGAAATCCTCCACTCTGTGGCGCAGAGCTTTCGGTCCGGTCCCCTCCTGCGGCTTCCAAAGGCTCACCAGGTAACAGACCGACCACTTCTCCCCCCTCTCGGCACACTGCCCGGCCCAGGCCCCGTGCCCTGCCCAACCAGCCTCCTCTGCCCAGGAGGAAGCTCCGTCTGCCCAAATGCCTCCGGCGCTGCCGGCCAGAGGGCTGCATGGGAGCCGAGGACAAGCAGGTAGGTAATGAGGGAGGACGGGGCAGGTGGCAGAGGAGAGGGACTGGTCCCCAGACCTGAACCCGGCTTCGGGATAACCAGCCCGTTCTCTTCCAGGTAGGCAGGGCCGCCACCTCCGAGCACTCGGCCCGCATCCCTGATTGCTAAACTAGGCTCTCTGTTCAATCAATACCTGTTGAATACAACGACTCTCATGGGGAAAGCAGAGAAGCTAAGAGCCAAATAGGAGTGCGGAGCCGACGCCCATGCTCGGGTCCTGCACACGGCCTCAGCGCCCGGCCTGGGGACAGGTGCCCGAATCCTTTTGCCCCCGGGGCCCCCACGAGCTCCCGGGACCGCGTAGGAAGGCCTGGGGTGGCGAGCCAAAGCGTGACTCGGCGCCGGGGTCCGCCGGCCCGCTAGGAGACGGTCCGGTGGTCCCGGCCCCGCCCAGACGGCTGCGGGAAGGGGGTCGAATCAGCCCCAACTTTACGGCCAGGGGAAGGGATGTTGCACTGGTGGGCGCGGAATGGGGCCTGGGATGTGCCGGGGACCTCGGGGCATCCTCCCGCTGTCCCTGCCGGGAGCCCCGGTCGCAGTGAGCCTCGAAGGACTGAAGACACCTGCCCCGGAGCACAGCGCGCCGGGCGCCCCGCAGTGTGCGCCCACGAGATCGGGAGACCAGAGCATTGTCCCCATTTGAGGAGCCGGAGACCTCCGCCAGGAGACAGGGCTTGGGCCCAGGGCTCGCAGGGGGGCCGGTCCTGGTCCCGGGGGCCTCGCTGCGATCCCGAGCTCCCGTGCGCCCCGGGCCCCACGCTCGTCTCCTTACCCCCCGCGCATCCAGCCAGGAAGTCGAGCGCCATGGCCGTACCGGCGAGGCCCCCTCCTCCTCTCCCCCTTGGATCTGCGCCCGCCCGGCCGCCGTCGGGGCTCGGTTTGCAGCACTGAGCTCGGCCTGGCCGACGCCACCTGGCGCGGGGCCGGGGTCCGGATCCGGAGCGGCTCGGTGCGACCCTCGCTCCGCGCTGCGCTGCGGGGTTGCCCTCGCGGCTGTGCGCCCTTTTGCAGCCGCCGGTCCCTCACCTCGGGCCGCGCGCCCCGCCCCCGCCCCGCCCGGCCGCCCCGCGGGCGCAGAGCGCAGCCAATGGGCGCGCGAGGCGCGGACAACACCCCGGGCGCTGCGCGCCACCGCCGCACCTGATTGGCTGGGCGCGCTCGGGAGGGCGGGGCGGCGGACGTGGCGGGCGGGCGGGGGGACGCCGGGGCGCCGTAGACAAAGAGTGTGCTTAGTGCGCCCGCCCGCGCCGCACGGGGAGAAGGAACGCGATGTGCGCCGTGGCGCACGGGAGAGGCCGGGGAGTCCGCGGACCTCCGCGAGTGCGCCATCCCGGCCAGCTGTGCACGGGAGGTGCTCGCTCCGTCCTGGCGCTGGGAACCCCAGGCCTGGGTTGGAATCCGACGACTCTGCTGCTGGACCTCAGCGTCCGCGCCTGTAGAATGGGGACACTGCCACGAAAACGGACGCGGGGCGCCGGGACCCCCCCCAAGGCCTGCAGGCTCGGACACAGCTAGTTGCGAAACTACCCTCGTGGAGCGATCGCCTGTGCCGTCTGCACGCCCACCTGGAGGTGGGCTCCGGGGTTTCGGGTCTCCTGGGCCAGCACGCGGGGATCTGAGCGCCCCACGCGCTTCCAGCGAAGCCCGAGGCTGGGATTCGAGGAGAGGGTAATGAACTTTAAAGCTGAAGGGGGTCGCGGGGCGAAGGGCAGGGTTAAACTCTCGGGGGCCTGCACCTTCTCGCGGACCGGGGGAGGGCTGGAGGGGGCCGCGGGAGGTTGTGGAGGGAGGGAGGTTCCAAGACCGATGGCGTCCAGAGCTGCAGTGGCCAGCGGCCCAGATGGCGGTGCGTCCTTTGGCAGCGGTGGGGACGTGGTGTGGCGGGCGAGGGCGGACATCGGACCGCCGCGGGCGACTCGGGGAGGGGGCCTCGAGGCGGACAGAGGGCAGAGAGTGGCGGATGCGCCTGGGTGGAAGGGCACGTGGTTCTGAGTCACCATGGGTAGCGGCAGGGGGTTGGGGTGAAAGCAGAGCCCCTGGCATTCTCCCTGTAGCAAGGGGCCTCATTGGTCCTTGGGGCGGGCCCTGGTTGGTCCCTGTGTCCTTCCGCAGGGCCTCAGGAGGCGGGCCTGCCCGGTTGGGGCCTGGCTGGGCTGGGCAGGGTGCCTTCTTTGCTGGAAGCGTCAGGTGACAGCCTCGGGGGCCAGCTTCCCTTTCTGTGGCCAGGTCTCCAGGATCCAAATCAAAAAAACATGCTTTTATCCCCATGTCGCCTGTTCTGAAACCAAGGCCAGGGATGACGGTGCATGCGTATCAGGTTTTCCAGGTTGTATACGTTGGGCACTAGGTGGGCGACACGGAGGCTAGGGGACTCCACCGCTTGCCAGCGATGGCCAGCTGAATCCAACCATCGTTCAACAAACACGCAGACTCTAGGCCTGCTGACTCCTAGTCCAGTGCTTGTTGCGGCAGGCAGGGCTCTGAACTAGGTGTCGGGAGGCCTGGGTTTGAATATCGCCGGCCTGTGACGCAGCTGCATGCCTCTGAGGACAAATTCAGGGAGGGTCAGAGTTGCCGTGGGCCCAGGAGAAGCCCAGACCCACACAGGGGCAGGTGATGGCTGTCGAGGTACCTGGTGGCTGGAACCCTCCGGAGACCGCGGTGACTAAGCTGGACCCACTTACATCCAGGGACTTAGCGCTAGGAAAACAGGGTGTTCCTGGGTTGCCCAGGGGCTCCAGTGGTAAGCGCTGATCCCTGCACATCCATCCCTGTTTGCAGACTTAAGAGGAAAACCAAGTACATTAACAGGGCGCTAAGTCAGAAAAAATATTCCATAGAAATTGGTGAGACAAGATCTGGGTGTGGTAGGGCATGCTCGTGATTCCAGTACTTGGGAGGCTGAGACAGGAGGACTGCAGGTTCGAGGCCAGCTTCAGCAATTTAGCAAGCCCCTCAGCAGCTTAGTGAGTCCCTGTTTCAAAAGAAAAAAATAAAATAGGGCTGGGGGTGTAGCTCAGAGGTAGAACATACCTGGGTTCAATCCCTAAGTACAAAAAAAATCACTGGGCAGAGGCTAATGTGTTTTTGTGTTTCAGAGAACGGGCACGGCAGGTGTGGTGGCCCACGCTTGTGATCCCAGTACTGGGGAGGCTGAGACCGAAGGATCCGGGTTCGTGGCCAGCCTCAGCTACTTACATCCTGTTTCAAAAATAAAGAATAAAAAATAGGACTGGGGGGGGGTATAGCTCAGAGGTATAAAAAAATAAAAATAAAAGAACATGAAAGAACATGTGTGTCTTCAAGTGGATGTGAGCGCTTGACTTCCTGGGGGTCCTTGGGAAGGGGCCCAGCTGCCTGGTACACAGTAGGCCCTCCATAGTTGACCTTCAGAAACCTCAGAGGGAGGCCTTTTGTGGGCAGCCCTGCGAAATCCCGGTAGAGGCCTCCAACTGTGGATAGGGCGGGTCCTGGGGAGTCTGTGAGGACCGGCGGAGGCGAGTTCACTGTGGATCCCTCTCAGGGCCCCGGGACCCGCTCGTGGGCCCTGGGTGGAGGGTACAGGAAGGCAGGCACCGAGATGGGGCGGGGCTCTGCAAATCACACCTCCCTCCGGAGTCCCTGTTGCCTGAGGATGCTTCACTCCGCACGTAGCACTGGGCGCTTGGTGCTGGGGACATGGCCGACCCAGCTCTCGACCTCCATGGCAGCTAGAAGGCACTCTGCAACTTAGTGAGACTCGGTTTCAAAATAAAGAATAAAAAATAGGGCTGGGGGCGTAGCTCGGAGGTAGAATGCCCCTGAGTTCAATCCCCAGTACCGCAAAAAAAAAAAAAAGAAAGAGACCAGAAAGAAGTCGCCAACAGACACCCAGTAGAGGAGCATGTGATGGCTGCACCCAGGGGCCTGCCTCATTACGTCAGTGTTTTATTTCATTTCCCAAGGATAAAATGGCAGCCTGCAGGGAGCTGCATTCCACAGGGCCTCCTCCGCTCCTGCCCCAGGGCTGTCCACCCGCAGTAGGGGCCCGGAGAGGCCCAAGGCCAGGCCGGAGCAAGGACTTCGAGGTGGCAGTGGGGGACTGTCACAGGAGCGCCGGTCAGATCCCTGAGGAATGTGGTCTAACTTTGTAATTTCTTTTATCTTTTACACAACGCAGGGCCAGCGTGGAGATAGTCCCCAGCAGGCACAAAGGCAAAGCAAGTTGCCTCTGTTCTCCCTGCCCTGGGATCTGCCGAAGGGGGCCAGGAGCGGGGCGGACAGCTCATTGGGGTGGAGCCCAAGCTCAGAGCCAGGGGCCTCGGCTGAGGGGGCCCGCCTGCAACCTCACCTCCTTCCTTTCCTCCCACCATGCCCCGGGCTGGCGCTCCAAGCTCTCTCCTCTCCTGGGAAACTCTCCCCCAACCTGGCACGGGTCTCCAGAACTTGTGACCTCAGAAGGGGCTTGGCTGACCCTTAGCCATAATCTAGATGTTAGTGTCCTCTTCCATTTCTATGTGGAAATCCTGACACCCCCCCCCCTTCCAGGTGGCATCAGAAAGTGGGGTCCCGCCGGGCGTGGTGGCGCACACTTGTAATCCCAGCATTCGGGAGGCTGAGACTGGAGGATCCAGGTTCGCGGCCAGCCTCAGCTACCTAGTGAGGCACTCCACAACTCAGTGAGACTCGGTTTCAAAATAAAGAATAAAAAATAGGGCTGGGGGTGTAGCTCGGAGGTAGAATGCCCCTGAGTTCAATCCCTAGTACCGCAAAAAAAAAAAAGAAAGTGGGGTCCCTGCTGACTTGACGGCCGACCCTTCTCCAGGGACCTATGGCTTGTGAAAGAGAGAGGCAAGGAGTGGTTAAAAATCTCTTATAGCTAGTGTGGTGGCGCACACATGTAATCCCAGTACTTAGGAGGCTGAGACAGGAGGATCGCAGGTTCGTGGCCAGCCTCCTACTTAGTGAGGCCCTCTATAACTTAGTGAGACCCTGCTTCAAAATAAAGAATTAAAAAAAAAAAAAAATAGTGCTGGGGATATAGTTTGGAGGTAGAATGCCCCTGGGTTCAATCCCCAGTACCGGGGAAAAAAAAAATCTTTTAGTCCAGTGTGGTGGCACAGGCCTGTAAGCCCAGTACTTGGGAGGCTGAGACAGGATCACAGGTTCGAAGACCACCTCAGCAACGTAATGAGACTCTCAGCAATGAGACCTTATTCAAAATAAAAAGGCTGGAGGTGTAGCTTGGGGGTAGAGTGCTGCAAGGTTCAATCTCCCGCACCAAAAAAAAAAAAAAAAAGATTCCCAGGCTTAAGGAGACAGACCCTAAGAGCAGGCAGGGCCGGCCACCTTGGGAAGAGGACGCCAGGGAGTTCCCAGGAAGGGGGAAATACCATATGTGACAGAAAAGAATTTCAGCACAGGTCAGGAGACATACAGAGATTTATTTAGGAATGCAAGGATTGCACGCTTGGAGTATGTGGACAATGCAGAAACTGAGATACGATCTGGGGATTCTCAACTATTTGCTCGTGTGTGTGTGTGTGTGTGTGTGTGTGTGTGTGTGTGTGTGTGTGTGTTACTGGGGATTGAAGCCAAGAGCATTCTACCTCAGAGCTATACCTCCAGCCCCTATTGCTCTTTTTTTTTTTTTCCTTTTGACAATACTGGGGATCGAACCCTCTGAACTACACCCCCAGTCCTATTTTTTATTCTTTATTTTGAAACTGGGTCTCACTAAATAGCTGAGGCTGGCCTCGAACCTGGATCCTCTGGTCTCAGCCTCCCAAGTACTGAGATTACAAGCGTGTGCCACCACACTCGGCTTGTTTTTGTTTCTTTTTTTTTTGAAACGATCTCACTAGGTTGATGAGAGTCTCACTACTTGCTGAGGCTGTCCTTGAACCTGCAATCCTCTTGTCTCGGTCTCCCAAGTACTAAGATTACAGGCATGTATCACCACTCTGGGCTCCGGCTCCTCTTTTCAAGGGAACTTCGTAAGATGGGCACTTGTAACCCAAGTACTTAGGAGGCTGAGACGGAAGGATCGTAGGTCCTCTGCCAGCCTCAGCTACACAGTGAGGCCCTCCACAACTTAGTGAGACCCTGGTTTGAAATAAAGAATAAAAAATAGGGCTGGGGTGTAGCTCAGAGGTAGAATGTCCCTGGGTTCCATCCCCGGTTCCACAATAAAAAATAAGATCTTGGTGAGGGTTGATGTGGGAAGGAATGCAGCGATCAGGCTGGTAATCTGAAGACGGTTTGTGGTCTGGTCACTCTCAGGATCCTTAGGTTGATGTGGTCTCTGTGATCTGGTCAGTAGATAAAGCTGCAAAGTCCCCAAAATTGTAGGTTTCTGAAACTATATTTGCTTAAACTGTTTATTGGTTGGGTAATTAACAGTGCATCAGGAAGATTTACAGATTTCCCAGAAATTTGGGAGCGCCAGACCTGGGAGACTGGCATGGGGGGTGAAAGTATCCAGAACTCTTTATTTTTAATTAATTTATTTATTGCAGTACTGGGGATGGAACCCAAGGGCATTCTACCTCCAAGCTACACCCCCAGCCCTATTTTTTTTTTTATTAACCCATGTTATTGTAGAATTCACACTCATGAATAAACAGGAGAGTAATGTTCTCAATAGCAGTTCACAACTTTTCTTTTTTTTTTTTTTTTTTTTTTTTTTTTTTGGCGGTACTGGGGATTGAACTCAGGGGCATTCTACCTCCGAGCTATACCCCCAGCCCTATTTTTTTTTTTTATTCTTTATTTTGAAACCGAGTCTCACTAAGTTGTGGAGTGCCTCACTAGGTAGCTGAGGCTGGCCTCGAACCCAGATCCTCCGGTCTCAGCCTCCCGAATGCTGGGATTACAAGCGTGCGCCACCACGCCCGGCTCAGTTCACAACTTTTCAAAGCTTGTATTTTATTTTAAAGGTAGCAGAAAACTTCTGACACAGGAAAATAAAGAAAAATTCACTGTTGTTATTTTAAAGAATTTCTTACCATTTTAAATGTATCTTATATATACTATTCCATATCTTACTTTTCTACCAATATTTAAATATTTCCAATATTATAAGGTCTTCATAAACAGGTTTTTTTGTTTGTTTTTGTTTTGCAGGACTGGGGATAGAACCCAGGGGCATTCTACCTCTGAACTACACCCCCAGCCCTATTTTTATTTTGAAACTGGATCTCCCTAGATTGATGAGAGTCTCACTACTTGCTGAGGCTGTCTTCAAACCTACAATCCTCCTGTCTCAGTCTTCCAAGTACTGGGATTACAGGCATGTGCCATCTTGGTGGGTTCTCTTTCTACCTGTTTTTTTTTTTTTTTTTTCTTCTACCTCAGGGAGCTTTGGGACTCCGTCGCAGTGACTCCAAGGACAAGTTCGAGAACCTCTGACTCTAAACACTTTCACTTTGAGATCTCAGACCTCTCCCAGCTGTGTGACCTGTGACCCCAGGGACCGTCACCTGGGATTGTATGTGTCAGGTGCAAGGAGAATTTTAGTGGCCAGATGGCCTGGCTCTATATAAAATGACAATAGATAAGAATTCAATAAATCGGTTGAACCCCAAGGGTTTCCTGGATGTGTGTCTAAAACTCTCTGGACTTAACCCTGCCTGGCCACCAGGCTGTGTGGGTTGCCTGAGTTCCCACCTGGTTTCCTTCGGGCCAGCCCCATCTGAGCTGCGGCCTCCTGGCGTGCTCCAGCGCCTCTCAGAACCTCACTGGGCCTTCGAAGGGGCCGGGAGGTCAGAGGAGGCGCAGGCAGGCTGAGGACGCGACCAGAAACTCAAGACGCGGCTCCTATAAATAGACACGGGACAGATGCTTCCCAAAAAAGAAAAAAAAAAACTGAAGGGGGTGGAACTGGATGGCCATGTGGGTCCCCAGGCCATTGGGTCAGGACTCGGGTTGGGCAGGAGGAGCTCGGCCTCTACCTGTGGACACTCCTTGCTGCCTGTTCTGTCCTCCCTGGGGAGCCCTGCCTGTGTGGACAGTGGCCAGGGCTGGATGAAGGGCATGCCCAGGCCCAGATCCGTGTAAACAGGCTGGGGAGGGCCTTGCCCACCCTGGGTTTGGTGTGTGGTAGGGAGGGTTGGTGTTGGCTCCATGGAGGGGGGGGGGCAGCAGGGACACTGCTGGGCCTGGAGCTACGCCAAGATGGACAGGCCCTTCAGCCAACACCAACCTCAGGGGAGCTCCAGCAGCTCCCGAGACCAGCAGAGAAGGGGCTCAAGAGACACCCGCGGCATCCTGCAACCCGGGATCCCCGCGGACAGCCCGGGGCCCTGGCATGGACTTCACATCCCAGAGTCTCTGGCAGGCAGCGGGGCCTTGGAGACTAGCACTGTGTCCCTGCCTCTCAGGGCTCTATCTTACAGCCTCAGGCGCTTGCCCTCCCAGCAGTGTCCCCCTCGTCTCCTGCAGCCACAGCCTCCCCTCTGCCGCCGCTAAGCTGTGTGGGGCTCTGCCCCATGGCATCCCCGTGGGACACCGGTGTCCCTGGCCTTCCTGCTTTTTTTTTTTTTTTTTGTGGCATTGGAGATTGAACCCAGGGGCATTCGACCTCCAAGCTCCACCCCCAGTCCTATTTTTTATTCTTTATTTGGAAACAGGGTCTCACTAAGTTACTGAGGGCCTCACTAAGTATCTGAGGCTGGCCTCAGGCCTGCGATCCTCCTCTCTCAGCCTCCCAAGTACTGGGATGACAAGCATGAGCCACCACGCCCAGATCCTCCTGCTTTTTTGTCACACCGTGGGGACACCACGGAAGGGCCAGCCAGGGACAGAGTCCATCTCCAAGGTGTGGCCCCTGCATGGGCCTCGCTGTCCACGTGGGGGCGGCAGGTGGCTTCTCCTGGACCCTGTCACTGCACCTCTGCTGGCCAGCCCTGGCTGACGGGGTCCTCAGAGCATTCCTGTCCATCTCCTTGCAAGCCTCGGCTGCCCACTGGCTCCTTCTCTCCCTGGACGTACTGCACACAGCGGCCAGGTGTCCACACACCCCAGCTTGGGTGTCCCGAGTCCTTCTGGTCCCATAGTCCCAACCAGCCTTTCCACCTGACCTGGATCCTCCCTGTCTGTCGGGGCTGTGGCGGGAGCATCATTCAGGCCAGGAAGGGCCCACTGACCCCCAAGATCGTCCCAGCTGAGGCTCCCTGAAGCCTCCGAAGCTCCAGATGGCACCCCCAGCCCTTGTTTAGTTTTTGTTTTGAAAGAGGGCCTCACTAGGTTGCCAAGAGTCTCGCTAAGTTACTGAGGCTGGCCACAAATCTGTGATTCTCCTGTCTCAGCCTCCCAAGTACTGGGATTACAGCACTTTGTGTCTTTTTTTTTTTCCTGTACTGGGGATTGGACCCCAGAGGCATTTTACCTCCAAGCTACATCCCTAGCCTGATTTTATTTCTTATTTGGAAACAGGGACTCACTAGGTTGCTGAAAGCCTCACAAAGTTTCTGAGGCTGGATTTGAACCTGTGATCCTCCTGTGTCAGCCTCCCAAGTACTGGAATTACAAGCGTGCACCACCACATCTGGCTCCTTTGTGTTCTCTCTTTTTTTTTTTTTTTCGGTACTGGGGATTGAACTCAGGGGCATTCTACCTCCGAGCTATACCCCCAGCCCTATTTTTTTATGCTTTATTTTGAAACCGGTCTCACTAAGTTGTGGAGTGCCTCACTAGGTAGCTGAGGCTGGCCTCGAACCCGGATCCTCCGGTCTCAGCCTCCCGAATGCTGGGATTACAAGCGTGCGCCACCACGCCCGGGTCTTTGTGTTCTCTTTAAACTACACAATTTGCAGGTGATTTGTTAAGCCTTCAGAGTTGATGCAGCCAGGCGAGGCTGCAGGCGGAATGAGGTGATGTTCCTCTGGGGGGGGTGTCCCCAGACTCAGTGCTCAGCGTGGGCCCCAACAGGAGGCTGAGCATAGTAATGAATGAAGACTTGACAGCACCCGGTAGCTGCCTTTCCCGCCCAATCAGAGAGCGAGGCCTCTGCCCTGCTTGGAGAGGGCAGCCTCCCGGCCTGGGTGACAGACAGGGTCATCTTGTGAAGCTGAGAGCCCCGAGGCCCAGGAGAAGCGGCCTGCTCATCGCTGATGGTCAGTGGGCTCTCGATTGAGGATGCCTTGCAGCAGGGCTTGCGGGGCCAGAATGCGGCCAGCAGGGGGCGCTGTCAGAATACCTGCGCAGGGCATCCTGGCTCTGAGCTCCCGAGCCACGAGCCAGTCTTTGGAAATCCCACTGTCCCTCCCAGGACCCTCCAAAAGGCAGAGTCCATCCGGGCGTGGTGGCGCACGCTTGTAATCCCAGCATCTGGGGGGCTGAGACCGGAGGATCCGGGTTCAGCTACCTAGTGAGGCACTCTGCAACTTAGTGAGACCCTGTTTCAAAATAAAGAATAAAAATAGGGCTGGGAGTATAGCTCGGAGGTAGAACGCCCCTGAGTTCAATACCCAGTACGGCAAAAAAACAAACAAACAAACAAAAAAAAAAAAAACAAAAAGAAAAGAAAAGAAAAGAAAAAGGCAAAGTCCTTTACAACTGAAAATGGATCAGGTGTTTTTGACCCAGAGGAGCGCTGTCTATAACAAACCAGAAACAATCCCATTACATCAGAAATGCCATTAATTTTGGGGGGGGAGAGGGCACTAGGGATTGAACTCAGTGGCATTCGACCTCTGACCTACATCCCCCAACCCTATTTTATTTTGAAATAGTCTCTTGCTAAGTTCCTGAATGTTAGTCTCAAACAAAAGTGACTCCACTTTGACCAGAAGTTCCCAAGCCATGCTCGGTACACCCTTTGCCCCATTTCCTGAAAACATCCCCACTGTCTTACCTAAGACCTGCCCGTGAGCCCCCCAGCTTACAGAAATGCCCCAGTACCCTGCTTAACCCTGATGTAACAAAGCCCTTGGCAATAGTTAACCAGCACCCCCCTTCCCTGCAGAACCTCTCCTCAAAAGCTAATTACCCCCCCATAATAGCTATTTGCCCCTCCCCCTCCTGTAAAATCTCTCCTCAAACAACCTATATAAACTTCTTGTCTGGAGCCAGGCGTGGTGGCGCACGCTTGTGATCCCAGCATTCGGGAGGCTGAGACCGGAGGATCCGGGTTCGAGGCTAGCTTCAGCTACTTAGTGAGGCACTCCACAACTTAGTGAGACCCAGTTTCAAAATAAAGAATAATAATAGGGCTGGGGGTATAGCTCGGAGGTAGAATGCCCCTGAGTTCAATCCCTAGTACCCAAAAAAACAAAAAACAAAACTTCTTGTCTGTAAGCAGACATGGACTCCAACCTTTCCTGGAGACGTCCTCCACAGGTTTTATTCCAACAAAGCCTGTCCTGCTGGTGAGCACTTCCTGTGGTCTTTTTCCTCGGTGAACCTTTCACAATGGTGCTGAAACCCGGGACGGGTAGCGAGGAACCATCAAGTAAGTCCCCTCTTGCCACCCGGCAGCAGCGGGCAGCGGCAGCTCGTCCCGGGCTAACTCCCAGATCCTGAGGGACCCTGGGTCCTCCCTCCCATGGGCTCCGGCAGTGACCATCTGAGCCGCTGCTGTCCCAATCCATCCCGGCCAGCTCGTCACCTCAGGGTCAGTCCATGTGCTTTACTCCCTCTTTGGTTCTCACAACGACTCCGGGACCCCCCCCCCCCATATATCACTTCAGGAGTGATCACCAAAAATCCCACGCTGGGTGAGAGCACCCCCATAGCAATCCAGGATTGCAGGACCTTCGGTTTTTGGGGAGCACCCAGAGGCTATTCGGTCCTGCCATTCAGAGGTTTTCAGATGGTTGGGGGACGCCCCTTCCCTTTGATTTAACCTCTATGGCTTTGGAACTCTCTTGGGAATGTTTTTTTTTTTTTAATTTAATTATTTATTTATTTTTTGCAGTACTGGGGATTGAACTCAGGGGCATTCTACCTCTGACCTATATGCCCCCAGCCCTATTTTTTTTATTCTTTATTTTGAAACAGGGTCTCCCTAAGTTGCGGAGGGCCTCACTAAGTAGCTAAGGCTGGCCGCAAACCCAGATCCCCTGGTCTCAGCCTCCCAAATGCTGGGATTACAAGGTGTGCCACCACGCCCGGCTGGGAATGGTTTTGGACTTAACCTTCCAAAGGCTTAAGGCCTGCCCACAGACCTCCACCAGCCAATTCACAAATTCTCCAAGGGTCCAGGACCCTCCCACAAGCCAACTCCCGCTCCAGGGTTTAGGATCTTCCTGGAGACCATTTCATAATGGGAAACTCCCTCCAAGCCCCCCGGGACACCCCACTCGGTTGCCTTCTTTGCAACTGTAATGCCCTCGGCCTCCAGCCAGTTACTTGCCCCAAATGCCTAATATCCTTCTGCAATAGAATTTGGCCTCAATACAAACTAGACGATGCCAGACAGTGACCAGAGAACAGCATTTGCCATTTCCAAATTCAGTGCAATCTCTAAACTTTTCAGCCCCACAACAGCAGACGGTGGAGGCCCCGTCCTCTCTCTCTGTCCACCCTGTTCCCCTCCCAAAGCTTCCTCTTGAATCAGTCCCCCCGCTCTCTTCCTTTTTGAACTCCAAAGGTGCAGAGGAGCTCCGTGGTCCTCTTTCTCTTTTCTTCTCCCTTTTTCTGCAGCAGGACTTCCCGTAGGCTTCTGAGCTGTCTGTGTGTTTCATTGTGTAAGCTATGATTAGAATGTAAGAGATATCTCCCACACCCCTTTTGAGACTCGATGAAGAAGTGTTGCTATTATTTTATTTATTTATTTTTTTGCGGTACTGGGGATTGAACTCAGGGGCATTCTACCTCCGAGCTATACCCCAGCCCTATTTTTTATTCTTTATTTTGAAACAGGGTCTCACTAAGTTGCAGAGGGCCTCACTAGGTAGCTGAGGCTGGCTGAGAACCCAGATCCTCCAGTCTCAGCCTCCCGAATGCTGGGATTACAAGCGTGCGCCACCACACCCGGCTCCTATTTTGTTTTTAATTCTTTTTTTTTTTTTTTTTTTTTTTTGTGGTACCGGGGATTACAGGCGTGTGCCACCACGCCTGGCTGAAGTGTTGCTTTTAAAACCAGCCCCTGAGTTCAATCCCCAGTA
>PVLC010013626.1:0-41215 GCA_004027655.1 Graphiurus murinus | reverse complement strand
GATCAAGGCGTTGCACAAACGATAACAAACACAGTGCAGAGGTCGTCTTTCCAAATAGTGCTTTTCCTACAAACTTTCAATAACCCCTCTCTCTAGCAACCCGTCTTCCACTAGCAACCCACAATCTTTCTTCCCAGGACTTCCCCAGCAACCCGGCCAACCTCTTCCCAACCGCTTCTTCTTCCCAACCAATTCCTCCAAGAACTTCTCCCAGCAACTTCCCAGCCCAGCAACTTCCCAACCAGCCTTTCCCCAGCAGCTCTTTCAGCCGCGCTCTTTCTATGCGAGAGGTGGAGGCTTTTATAGCTGCACCGGGTCTAAGCCACGAGGTGTCTCATACAGCTCTCACCTGGCGCGGCCACGAGTCGGGCGTGCTGGTGCATGCGCTCTGGCGTGGCACAGCCCTAGGATGTTATTCACCTGCAGCTGCTTCTGGCACTCTGCCAGGCGCCATCTAGAGGCGAGGTCTAGCCCGCGGAACTAGGCCCCCGATAATAACCTAATAATAGTAATCTGGAGTTGGGATTTCTGGGCTGTGTTTGACATGTAGTTAGTGTTCAACAAAAGTGACCTAATTAAGAACTCCCTATTTAGTAAGCATTTGATTGTCTGAAAGAGTTTTCAATCTAGGTATCATTTACCAGTGCCACTGTGTAAACAAACTATAAAAAAAACATTCCTTGCACAATTCCAGGGATTAACATTCTCAAAGACTGTGAGGTATGCAGTGCTCCCTCTAGCTGACACTCATTTCAGGACTGTATCCCTGAAAGAGGAGGCTCTGGTGCATTCAGCTCCTTTACCAAAAAGTATGTTGAGTGCTGGCATTTAAAACAGTCAAAGCAGGCTTTTGTCTTTTTTAAATTCAGGTCTTTGTTTGATTTACCAGTACTAGAATATCTTCTCCCTACTCAATGCTATTGAAAACATCATGTGACCTGGGCATAGTGGTGTATGCCTGTAATATCGATACTTAGGAGACTGAGATAGAAAGATCACAGGTTCAAGGTCAACCTCAGCAAATTGTCAAGGCAAATTATAATATCACAACCCTCTACTCCAGTAAGTAAATTATACCCAAGCAATTATCAGAAAGTAATAGACTCAACCCCTGTTTTCTTAATGTAAGACACGTAGGGTTTCTCTGTAGCTTCATCAGTGTATAGAATTTTTTATTCCTTTTAAAGATATTTCATCCATAGGATGAAAGATCCTAGTAGAGTGGTTTCTAGGACCTCTCTTTATATGCATTTCAGCTGATAAAAAGAGAGTTGGGCTTAAACTACTTCTCACAAAAAGGATATGAGCATTAAAATGACTTCTGGAAAAGTAGCTATAGACCAAATATAGTATAAATGATACATTTGCACTAACAGAAATTCCTGTGCCTTGGGCATGGTCTTCTTCAGGAACCTGAGAAGGAACAAGAGGAAGAGGCCAATTAACTATGGGAATAAATAAACCACAACTATAATGTCATCAATGATTCTTTAAAATGCGGCTTTATTTTGACTATCATTAACAAAGAACTTTACTCTAAGCATAGCCTGTCCCTTGAGAGACTAACAACTGCTCATAAACATGTGAAAATGAATCATCTGTAACATAAAATCAAACCTCTATAATTTTTCAGTAATAATTTAAATAAACTGCCTTACAAAATTTATTTTGAAATACTTGTAAATAATAAATATATAAATGAATAAATAAACACATACAAATAAATCAACATATATTGGAACTGCATGCTCAGTTTAAAAAAATACTTTATTTTATTTCCAAATAAATTTAAAGTTCTCTTTCCCTTATGTGGGATAAGGTGTGTTTAACAAACACTATTACTTACACCACTTTTAATCCTGGTTGCCCCCTGTATAATAATGTTCCATTATGACTTTTTAATCTCACACATTAAGGACTTTCATTAAAGTGAGCTCAGGTTAGCATTTTTTAACCTGCTCTAAAAATGTTAACATGAGCCACAGTGGGCTGCCAGCTCAATAATCTTCCAATTGTCCCAAGCTCCAAATGGCCCATTGAGGCTCTATTTGTTCCAGTCTATTGGTTAAATATGTATTTGTGTGGTTTTTAAAAACATTTAATTATTTACCTAAGAGGCCCTAACAGCTGGTTTACTAGGTGAAGCCAATAGGAGACAGTTGAATGTGAAACCCATTCAATTTAAATACATTTTTTTAAAAATGAAAGCAAATTAAAAGGCAAATTCTCTTACCTTTAGTTCTCTTCTCCTCTATTGTATAAACAGATTGAAGGCACATGTTCTGCATATTAAAACCTGTTAGAAGAAGTACCTGTAAGAAATCATATTTGCTCACTGTGGGTCAGTGAGCACATCCAAGACACACAGGTTCAGTGCCATTTCATTATTTCCTCTTCTTTCTTAAATATCAAAAGTTGGTTAGATCATATTATGTTCTCATTTCAGACCTACAGAAGCTATTTTTGAGTTCAGTACTTTTAATTATTTTTGATGCATATACTGAATAAACTAGGACAATCTAATAACAAATCTAAACTCATATATTTAAATGTATTTAGCTCAGACATTTACTGGAGCTATCTATCCCTCGAGCCATTACTTTTCAAACTCCTGAGAGAATTTAGATTTTTATGTTAATACATACATACACCCACACAAAAATGTAACACTGAATATTTTCAAGACATCATGTTGAAGTAATCCTGAAATATCCTCAAAAGCAAAGCATGAGAAACCAGTCCCCTGAACAAAACATCCTTTAGGAACCTAAATCAGCTATATATGATGCTAAAATTTCTTTGCTTTTGCTGAAAGTATAAAAATAAATAGGTTAAAAGTATGACTTAAAAAATGATTTTATATTTCTTTGGAAGCACAATAAACATTTTATATGCTTTATTTTATCTCCTTAAATATAAACTTCTTGTGGACAATAGCAATACCATTAACTTATCCTAAATATTTTACTGAATAAACATGAGTGTGTCTAATATCCTTATGACTGAAGTGCACTTAAAATTATATATGTGGCTAACAATATATTAAATAACACATGTTACAGTGTTTCTTTATCTTGACAAATGTACCTTCACAACAACCTATATGGTGAAGTTGAATCTAAAATTTTTAGGCTCCTTGAAGCTTCATGACTGAATATGGAAGGATGGGGAAAGTGGCCCTCAGCCCTCCCTTATCCTGCCTTCTTTTTCTCCCCATTCCTAGTTAGTCTCACACTATAAGGAAATTCTTTAGTATGTATGACTGACTTTTCAGAAATGTCACTTCAAGTTCCTCTTGACTGATCTTTAGGTCTAGGTGTTTGAATACCCAAGGGACTCTCTAGCTTTGGGAGGCATGAACCAAGAAACAGGCTCAATAAGCTTCTAGAAGTGGACTCAGGGCAATTTAGAAAGCAAATTCCTGGGTGTACAGAATCCAGGGCAGGTTCTAGAAGGGAGAGGGGACTTCACGGTGGCAGGCTGCTTTAATATTGTGAAACTTTCTATTCTTGATCAGGATTCATTTGTATCTTTCATGGTGCTTAGCAGAGTCTTGAAAGGCTCTGCTTGGTAAATATTGATTGATTGTTGGCTATTTCATATTATTTATTCACCATAACCACAACTCTGGAAGATGAACATTTTGAGAGATATGTTATATTGATCAAACTCTGTGCAGCTATTTAATAACATGAATAATTATGTTTAGCTTATTGTTACATTAGCCTAAAATCATGTTTTAGTTTTAAAAAAGAGTTGAAACTTCCATGTGGTAAATATAGAAAGTAGCAAAATCCCCACATTTAAAGTTTGTATCAGGCTATATTCTTTGGAAACTTTGGAATATTGGTAAGATGGTCGCCACTTAGGTGGCTAGAAGAATTAATAGTGACTTCACCTTTCAGAGAATGATGGCTTATCTGAAGTAGTGATTACCATAATTACTGTAATGCCCTTCTTTTTATATCTCATTATAGACGGACTCCTAAAAGGATAAAAATATACATGAAAACATGAAGTTACTATTGAAAAAGTTACTTGGTTTCATCATATGTTTTTCTTAAAAGAATCTTCAAAACTTCAAACTTGATCATCTCTCTTCTGTTTGGTCTAGCATCTACCTTGGACATTTTGCAAAAACATTTTTGTAAATGTGATTTGCAATTTTGGACACTGGATGCTTCCTCTAAGAAATTTCAAACTTTTTTTTTTTTGAGTCAGATTCACTGTGCTCTTGCTTTTACTCAATCTTGGTCAAATCCCAGAAAGAGAGATGTGAAAAAATCTAAAACTCAATATCTTCCACCAAGACTTTAAAAAGGTTGATTTGAGCAGCAAAAATATGTTGCTTTGGATTCAATGTCTTTAAGCTAATAGTTGAATTTTAATGTTTATATCATTAGCATATTATAGATATGTCATGGAGAAATAACTAAAATTTATTAATATCTATTTTCAGGAATCTCAAATAATTATCAACATTATGAATGGTGAATTGTAATTCTATTTAAAATTGCACTTCTAAGCCTGGTAGTAAGGCACAGGACAACTCAATAATTGCCATGCACACATCTGTGGAGTGCCTGAAATAGGCCATATAGAGAACTACAATATTACCATATGAATTTAAAAAGAATAGAAACATAATTTAGATAAAAACAAAACATAAATACATGAAATTTAATTTTTGCCATGAGCTAACTAGATTATATTAGTCTTTTACTACACTATGCTGTTTATGCTTTAAGTTGAACCATGGCATATCTCAATTTAACAAAAAGACCCATTATAAAAGCTCTTATGTGACAACTAATATCTTGATTAGATGTGCTAAAGCATCAGTGTTGGGCTTGAGTCTCATTCCTCTGTGAAATACACTTGTATGAACTGAAGAAATATTTGAATTTTCTAATAGCTATAATGTTATTACAATATCTTCAACAACATTTTAAAATTTTAAAGTAGAAGTATGCATAAGTGATGCATTTGTTATCTGTTTTCCCCACTAAAGAGTATTTGCCACATTCATTTCACAGATGATATTGTGTAAGACTATCTAATGATATATAAAGTAAAATTTCATAAGGATGCAAAATAAAGAGAAGCAAACTTTAAAAAAATGCATAGATGCTTTTGGTTTTAGAATTCTTATTGACACGTCAAATTTTCCAATTGTGTGCATCTCACTTTCCATAATTCTCTGTAACATAGTAATAGTTAGAGGGTTTCATAAATCCCTGGCATTTGAAAGAGCCATTTCATTTTTTCTTTCTCTCATCAGCTCAAGAAGCTCAAACATTTGACCACTTTCACACATTTCCCCCAGGGATGCTGCAAGAAACAGGAGGATGAGATGGTTTTGTGTTTTGTTGTCTGAATATGTGGCAAATCTCTTTCTGGCAAAGAAAATGAGTAGAAAGATAAGTGAAATGTCAGGATAACTTGGAGCTTTACTCAGGTCATCTGCGGAGAGAGACACAGAGAAAAAGAGAGAACACATGTGACTGCATGTGTTCTCTCTTTAAATTTTTGTCAAGGTTTATGAGGTTTACATAAACATTTATACAGTTATTCCATTGCTTAGTTAAAGCTGTTAATGAATACATAACCTACACATGAATGTAAAAAACTCCTGTCCTTATTTGGCATCCATAAGGAATGTATTTTAGGGTTTCCTAAGTCATAGGAAACATTCGATGAAGATAAAATTGACCTTCACTTAACCTGAAATCTTTTGACCAAATCAAATAGCAGATCAGTTAGTAATGCTACATCTGTCTGGGGTGATTCCAGTTCAGATAAGTTTGGGACATACAATCCTGTGTTCCATCTCAAACCCACTCTCTTGCATATTATAAAAGTTATCTTCTCTTCATTGGAATCAAGGAATGCAACACTGTAGTTCTTTCCAAATTGTCCCTTTTCAACACCAGTACTAGGAATACCAATTTACTACAGGTCTCAGATACTATGATCATTCTCTTAATAATTTTTTTTTCCTTCATGTATATGTTCTTTCTAGTACAAAAATTAAGCAAAGACTGAGGCTCCAGTTGTTGCTGTGTGCATAGGTAAATTACATGGAGATTTGAGATGGGATTTCTGGGATGTCAAAGTTCTTAATAAAATTTCAAAAAATAAAATAAAAAGAATTCTTCACGTGCTGAAGTCCAAAGCACCTACTATTGAACTTTAAGTTGTGGTGTTACCTGTAGAAGTCAGATCCCATTAAGTGGACAATTTGTTACTCAGAATGTAACATTACTAATTTTTGTGTAATTGGGCAAATTAACATGAACATGTTAAAAATGCAGATATTTATTTAAGATGACCAAGAAATGAGTCTGCCTAACCCATCCTGAAGAAATTAGACACCCTGATTCTGCCAAACGGAATACCAAAGGAAATCCTGGGATGAGCACAAATGGTTGCAGGTAGAAGAGGGGATTTGTGCTATCTTCAATCATAGAAGACTATAGAACAAAAAAAAAAAAAAAAAAAGACTGGACGATAAACTTTGAAGAAAGAATGTTGTAGGGAAAATTCATTGCTCCATTCAAGTGAAATTCTTTAATAAATAGGGAGGTAAGATTCCAATTGTGAGAGCAAAATTAAGGCAACTGAATGGTTTGCTTTATTAGTTAGGGAACTTTGAAATTAGGATTGTGTTGAAGTAGATCCTAAATGATTTTTCAATGAAGGTAGAGGGCTGAATATTCACTTAGAAAGGTTGGAAAAGATGATCTCAGATATCTTTACTTTAATTCTAGTACTATTTCCTTCATAGAGTTTACAATTTAGTAGAAGAAGATGTAATGCAGGAGAAATGAATTGCAGTACAAAGTAGCAGTAAGTACGGTTTTGTTGTTGTTTGTTTTTGTTTTATTTTGTAGTACTGAGTATCAAACCCAGGGCCAGTCTACCTTCAAGCTATATCCCCAATTCTATTTTAATTTTTATGGTTGGGCCTTGTTAAGTTGCTGAGGCTGGCCTTAAACCCGTCATCCTCCTGTCTCAGTCTCTCAAGTACTGGAATTACGAGAGAGTGTGCCACCACACCTGACTAATATGGTGTTTTAGAGGTTTTTTTTTTTTTTTTTTTTTTGTATAAAGATTGTAAAGTTTTTTTTTTAAGAAATTCTTACAAAAAAATCAACATTTTAAATTTGAGTCACTTTGGTAATGCCTAGACCATGCATCTTTCTTTTTTGTTTTGGTTAAACTCTAAGTGTACTTTTATAAAACTACGCCTCTGTGAGTCCAATTTGAAATCTACAGGCATGATTAGAAATGGTATTTTTCTTTTCAGAAGAGGATAAATAAATTTTCCTAACCTAGGAAAAAAGACACAAATATGATAACATACATCAAACACCTAGAAAACTAGTTAGAACTTATTGGGCAGTTGTCAGTTTCCATCTCTACTGCCCCATATGGGGTTACCCATCCATGGAAGCAAATACTAAGAATTTTTTTCTTTGAAGTCTCCCAGTGTTCTCTAATAGTTGGTCATATTTAAATCATGACTGAAGTTTCTATGCTTTAGTATTGTCTCCCTAAATTGAATGTTATATTCAAGAAGGCTTTAATGATGCCAATAATTTAGTTATCCATGCTCTGTGAATTTAATATTTGGACATGTGTTATAAAAATAATTTTTTATGTCTCTTCTAGTTTTTAGAGGAAACTCCTGAAAATAAACCAACATAATTAAATGTATAGGAGATATCATATCCTATGGAGTTAATATAACATTGACATGAACATAATTCAGGATATATGGCCTCTATTTCATATCCATTATATACCATCTGCATGAATGAATCAAGTTGGGGTGTTTTTCAAACATGGACTTGAGGTACAAACTAAACTCCCTGTCAGTTGCGTAGAACATTTTCCAATTCTGTGCTATAGCAACTTACAAGAGGACCAACTTATAATGAAGTCCCACTGCTTCTTGTCTTCCAGGAATTCATGGGCAGAGGCCATTATCTTCCTGAACTATCACCCAACATTTGAAACAGAAGGTTCATTGCACAGGAATAATGCCATACTAGGAGGGGACTGCCTATATCCCCAAGGTTACCAATTCCCACATGCCTCCCTGTCTACCTGTGTGGCAGGGCTGCAACAAGAAGCCAATTATTTCAGATGGTTTCTGTTTTGCAGTAAGGTGAGTTCACTGACTGCTGCACATTAATTCCTGCTTATAGATATAATGACCACCTGACTGGTTTTGCCTACAAATGTCAGCCCACAGTAAAATAACTCTAATCCACACATCCTAACACTGATAAGTAGAAAAGAGAGTAAGGCTCATATTGGAACTTATTTGACAGTCTTAAACCAAGACTATTTGACCTGTTTCCATGATACAGAAATCTTGTACTGTGATAACTCTACCAATGGACAGTCTGCTATAGCAAAGATCTGTATAAAACGTCCATGAAGGAAGAGAAGGGGCCTTAGCTCAAACAACATCGTATAGAAATATGCTCACAAAGAAGGAGTCTCAGAATCCTGGAAAAGAAGACATGTAGGTAGTTTGACATATTTTTCATACTATAAGTGTTCCAATTTATTTTTAGCCAGTGACTCTATCAAGATCGAGGCAGGAAAACAGAATGCAGACCAGTTATTTTTGCAAATAGAATGAAATACAGCAAGTTAATTAGAAAAGTACTGGAGAATTGAAAAGACAGAAAGGGAATACTGAGATAACATAAAAGTAGCCCTTGTAGGAAACAGCTTCTACTCTTATATCCTGGGAAAAATGTTTCAGGATGCAGGAGCCTGATCAATGGGAGGCTTGCAGAATGAGAATCAGATTGCTGAAGAGGAGACAGTATCTAGCTGCTGCCTCAACACACAAGGATGGTCCCACCAGGGCTGGGACAGACCACTGAGGAGCATGCTAGAAGCATTGAGAAGTCTCAGTGGGGCTGGTCCTAGGAAAGGAGATAACAAATTAGAAGTTGGAATATTTCATTGCTGGAACTACATATTGCAGTCAGAGTAAGAAGTCCTGGGGGAGCAGGATGGAAGATAATAAGAGTTTATATCCCCATTTTGGTGCCACCAAGAAGAGTAGGGAGATGGGATTTTAGATGAGGAACAATACTGTAAGAGCCAGCACAGTTGCAGTGTTCAATTTACTTTGAAATTTCATCTAACAGGACCTTGGACATCCATTTTGATATAGGGTACTTCATTCTACCAATGTTGACAAGGCAGAAAAAAATGCAATGGATTCAAGGATTCAAAGCTTGAGCCACAATTTCCTAACATGAGTCTATATCTCTTTTTTTTTTCTCTCTCTCTCTTTTTTCTTTTCAGAACTCTTTTTTTTTTTTTGGCTGAGAATGCATATGTTAAGATTGAAAAAGAACCAGTTCACTTTGCATTTTGTAAGCAAAATGCCAAGTCCCTAGAGATCTTTGCCTTTTACATGGGCCCTCTACAGTGGATAATGTCATGCCTTATCTTCTGCAAATAGTCAGTATAAATTTGCTTTCTCTTTTGAGAAATGAAGACAGATTCTGAAATAGTCATCAATGAACTTTCTTAACTATCTGAATTTGGAGCTGTTGAGGCAGGAGGGCTGAGAGCTTCCTGCCCATTCCATTTGATAAGTAGCAGACTCAAGTCTCTAACACTCTGGCCAATTACATGAACCACTTAACAAGCACATAAGAGGGAAATGGAGAGTAAATAGTCTATCAGAGGATCAATCCATACATTTAATTCTCATGCCATTCCACCAAAATTATTCTTTTGTTTTTGACATTCTATTTAAAAAGTCTATTAAATCATAATGATGAAAGTAGGGGAAAATAACCTTCTGTGCTCTTGTATAAAGTACAGACAAGTACAAAGGGCATTTAGTAAGTCTGAATGGATTTTTTCTGCTTTTGGTAGAAAATTATATTTAAAAAGTTTAGAGATAATGAAAAGAAATTTACCAGGAAAAAATGTGACATGTTGGAAAATTCCATGAATCCAATAACAAGAACAGATTTTCTTTAAATCTGTTTGTACTTTCCTTTAAGTTAATACTTCTTACATATTCACTAATTTTACAATAGAGACCTTTTAAACATATCAATAGGTCAATAAATCCATGCTGGTAATGGGGTGGTACTTAACTCAGTCTTTATGAGAGGGTTTCCCCGGATGGTGTGTTATATCGCTATAACTGCTGCCACTGAAGAGATTTATACCTATCGATTGGTGTTTAGCATGTTGATCTGTCAGACAAATACAGAGGCTTTATAGACTAGTGAACAAACCAAATCTATTCAAGTTAAGAATTAAGCAGGATGAACTTTCTGATTTCTGTAAATTCAAAACATGTCCCCTGTGGTTTCTTGTCCCTTTCCACTATTCCTAAGGTGCTAACCCCTGTATGTGGTCTTTGTACTTTTTTCTTTTCTTTTCTTTTCTTTTCTTTTTTTTTCATTTCTTTTCTTTTCTTCTCTTCTCTCTTTCTTTCTTTCTTTTTTTTTTTTCATTTTGGTACTGGGAATTTAACTCAGGAGCATTGTACCTCTAAGCTATACTCCAAGCCCTTTTTATTTTTTGTTTTGAAGCAGCATCTCACTAGGTTGAGAGTCTCACTATGCTGCTGAGGCTGGCGTCAAACATGTAGTCTTCCTTTCAAAGCCTCCTAAGTACTGGCACTGCCATGCCACCTTGTTTTTTTTTTTCTTTTTACTTTGTCTTTAGTCTGTAATGTTTACATGGTTACTTTATATCTAGCAATAAATCCACCTTCTTCTGAAGGCTAAACTTATAACTCAATTTCTTTATAATGTCTTCCCATAGAATCTACAAATTTCCATAATCTTTTGCTCTCCTTTTTCTTAGAAATTCTTATCATTCATTGTTACTATTACCTCATGACAGTTTAATGTGTCTTGCTCCTAGATTGCCTAGGAGCTTTTCAAGAACCAAAGGCAGGAGCCTGGTTTGGTGGCACATGTCTGTAATTCCAGTACTTGGGATGCTGAGACAGGAGGATAGAAGATTTGAGGCCAGCCCTCAGCATTTAGTGAGATCTTATTTCAAAATAAAAAAAATAAAGAGAAGGCCTGGTGGTGTACCTCCGAGGTAGAATGCTCCTAAATTTAATCCAATAAAAAAGAAAGGAAGAAAGGAAGGAAGGAGAGAAGGAAGGAAGGAAGGAAGGAAGGAAGGAAGGAAGGAAGGAAGGAAGGAAGGAAGGGAGGGAAGGAGAGAAGGAGAGAGGGAGGGAGGGAGGATCAAAGGTAGGGTTTTCTTTCCTCTTCCACCTTCCATTGTGCATGCTGGGCAGGTAATGAAGACCAGCTGTATTCGGAATGCTCCCTTGCTTGAATTGCAGCACATAAATTCATAATATGAGCCACTTCCTTCTTTTGGGTAGCAATTTACAAATTTCAAAGGAGTGGTACAAATATTATTTCCCTGACTAATGTAGGAACTATGAGCAATAGATACTCTCATTGCTCTATAATTAAATTACAAAGTGGAGGCCCTGATTGTTTAAGGGACCATCTCATAGTTATAGTAAACAAATGAAGATTTGGAACTAGATACTAGAGTTTCCAAAAATAAATATTTCAGTTACAAATTTGATGATATGTCTATCCTTTATTGTAGGAGAATTCCATTTTGTCAATACTAAATGAAAGAGAGAATAAAATAAACAAGTTTGTAATTAGTCTCAAAATATGATTCTACAGATTGTCTTCATCAAATGTTCTAGGCTGTTTTTAAAATTCAGGTCCTCAATACTCCATTACAACCTGATGAATCAGATTATCATTGTTTTGGGGCCTAGGAATCTGGATTTGATATAAAATTTACTCATAGAGATAAACTCAACAATTAATACAAATTGTTTGGGTAGTTAATTTTGTTACAAGTCAAAAACTGACAAAATATCTTTTGCAATTTTCATGTAGGACAAACTGAATTTTTACTTTCTTAATTTTCATCTCTTCAATCACTGAAATGTATCTATTTCATGGAACTGGGTATAAAATAGGAATAAACCTTTCGTGAAACATCCATTAATATTTACCTGTGGCATCAACACTTGAAACATGCTTAAAGGTCAGAGGTTTGAGGGGGCGGTGGGCAGAACAAAAAGCCTTAGATGGCAGAATATTATATTTTGCCAGTGCCATTGACTGACACAGAACAATTTATTTTCAGTGCACATATTTGCCCCTATTTGAAATTGTTTTCTATCTTCTCTTTGTATACATATGTACAAAGGTAATTTGTAGCCAAACTACTACTGCTACTGGAAATGTACTTGCTATAATTCTCTCTTTGAGAACCAGTTCTGAGATAATGTTCTGCCACTATCACGTATGCATTGGAAGTAGTTTGGGTGTGCACACGATGGGGCACAGGTAGAATTCAGGAAGTCATGGGCAGCCCACTGAATGCAAAGGGAAGACAATTAGGGAACCCTGGACCTCAGTGCACAGCAATTCACAAATTACCAACTCTATATGTACAGAAACTCATAATATATAATATAATACACATATAATATAATACACTGTTTTATGTATCTATGCATGTATATGTACACATACAAATGTGATTTTATCACTTATTTTCAAAGTCACAATTCATTCAATAACTATTCATCGAGTTGTTAAAGAGAGCCTCCCAAAATACAGTTTTCTCCATGTATAACCCATTCTTGTTTCTTTATTTCCTCTTTTTGGTCTTGTTTCTGAGACATATGACATGCTGTATGGGCTACAGCAGGTTGTATTGGACTAAATAACTCATTCTACTTCCCATCCTGTGCACAATGCTTATTATTTGGGAGGGTTCCACCCACTAACAACTTTGGCTTCAGAATATATTGTTTTCAGGGCTCTTGTGACATCACTCAGGCATGCTGATTGTACACAAACAAATATGTCTGGGCTTGATAAGGCTAAATTGCATATAAGCTCAAGTTCTTCTTTGTTATTATGCTTAAACAAAAATAACCATGCTATTTCCAGATACAGTCAGACCACATGAAAAGCTACCAGTTCTTGCCAAAAGCAAAGAACAGATTGGTAAAATAAATAAACAAATAAACAGAGGAGGGGAGACAAAACTTATTTTCTCTTCTAGAACAAACCAAATGAAGAGTCCAATTGGAAGGCTAAAGGCATTGTTTGATAGAGTGAACTGGAGCTGAAGCCAGTTTCCCTGTTACTTGATCCCTTCCAGTCAGAAAATAGCCTTACTTACTAATACCAGACAGTACTGATGTATTAGTGATGATTTTCTGGAGACATAGAATCAATTGTGTGTGTGTGTGTGTGTGTGTGTGTGTGTGTGTGGTGTATGTATGTATGTAAAGAGAGAAAAAGATAGATTTATTATACGGAATTGGCTCACACAATTATAGAGGCTGAAAAGTTCCATGGTTGGAGTTTAGTAAGCTGAAAAACCAGGAAAACTGATTTGTACTTCTAGCTTGAGCTTGAAGGGCTGAAAAACCAGAAGAGGCCAATGCTGTGAGTTCTATTCCAAAAGTTGACAGGTTCAAGACTCAAGACAAACCAATGTTTCACTCCTATTCCAAAGGGCAAAAAAGACCAATGTCCCAGTTCAAGCAGTCAGGCAGGAGGAGTTCCCTTTCATTTGTTCTCTTTATTCTATTGATAGGATGAAGTATATCTACTTCAGCAGGGGCAGTCTGCTTTGCTCAGTCCATAGATTCAAATGTCAACTCATCCAGAAATACCCTTACAGACATGCTCAGAAGGATCTTTAGCTAAATGTTCAGGCACATCATTATCTAACAGGTCGACACACAAAATCAATCATCACACTAACCTTGGGGGGGTTAAGGTATACAGCAAACTTGAGATTTGAAGATCATCTGGTCTATATCTTCACCCATATCCACTTGAGGAAGCAGAAAAAATAGCTCCTCCTTTGCCTCCTTGAGTGAGTACCACCCCAATTGTACTTCTCACAGGGTTTACTCACTTGTTGGAAGTCTAGACTGAAATACTTATTAGTTTCTGACTTAGTCACTTTTGTGTGTCTACACTTTTGATCAAATACTTGCTCTGCTAGAATACTTCTCCAAGGAGAGCTTTCTCTTTGTGTCTCCTCTAACATCATCAGGTAGATCGGCACCGAGGTCTTTGCCTTCAGGGAACTGACTGGAGTAAGGACTGACCGACCTAGTACAGGGAAAGGGTCTTAAATAACCATGTGCAAATAAGTAGTGGAGGCTCCTGGAAGCATACTCATCAAAGATCCTGTATCCATTCTGATTGTAAGCAGAATGATTCACTGTGAACTAATACCCACTATACACTTCACATTACATTGGATACTGCACAGAAACACAAATTCTGAACCTGGAAGACTAACATAGGTGGAAAGTCAGAAGAAAAAGGATGCCACAAGCCAGGCATGTTAGCACACAAGCCTGCAATCCCAGGACTTGGGAAGCTAAGGCAGAAGATCACAGGTTTAAGGCCATCCTCAGCAGTTAACAAGACCCTTGGGAATTTAGCAAGAACTTGTTTCAAATTTTTTAAAAAGACTGGAGGTGTAGCTCAGATGTGGACTGCCCAGGTCAAATCCCCAGTAGCTACACCCTCCCCAAAGAAAAGGAGATGATATGGCAAATGGAAGTTACCTAAGAACATAAGAGGAATAGTCAGTGAGTGGCCAGGCTGAAGGACCTGAGAGGAAAAACTAATCAGCAAAAGCGGGTGGTCTAGAAGGGCTTAAAGGAGGGGTATTGCTTAGCTTCTCCTGGATGAGGGAAGGGTCTATGCAAATAGATGAAGGTGAGATTGAGCGGTTCTCTGCAGGATCTCTGAATGGCCACCCTTACTGGGGCGCAGACTTCTGAGCTTTCCAAGGTAAATTACCCACAATTAGAAAATGCCTCAGGCCCAGACACAATCAGTCTCCATAAGATTAGAACAAAATCCTGAAGAAGTTTGTTGGCTCTAGGGATTTAAAGTATCTATTTACCCACACTATAGGAACTGTTCAGACAGATAGAAAACCTGCCTCCACAAGGCTGTCCCCCTAATGGGCTGCTTCAGGTCCCCAGCGGCTGCCGCTTGGGATGAGCAGATATTTCAGTCTCTTTCTACACACCAATTTTCACATTCCCCCTGCCAATAAGGGGGCAATTAATGTTGCTGCTGACAGTTATCCCAGTTTGGGTCCAGGCTCATGGGATGAAAAATCGCACTGATATACTGAAGAGTTGTATCTTGACTTGCAGTAAACTGCTTAAAAAAATAAAAAAGCTTTCTAAGAAAATCTCTAGGATAAAAAAAAAAAAACTCTCTTTATTCTTTAATGTATTTAAAAATAATTGTTAAGTGGATAGCATGTGCTCAAGCATGAGCTAGATACTACACTGTGGATCTGAAAAAAAAAAAAATAGGAAGATAGGAAACCTATCTCCAGGAAATTATAAATTACTGACTACAAGTGCAGTGTCTCAAACAGGCAGGTACTCTAAAAGCCTTGGTTGAATAAGGCATTGGGCAGAAAACAAAAGAAGCAAGCAGGGTAGAGCTGTTTAAAAGATAAAAAAGGTCCATAACGGCTTATTGAATAACAAATGATTTAAATTTCCCTATTCCTTTTCTCCTGTATCTGCTGGTATGTTGGTTCTCTTTTATTATAAGAACCTTTAAGTGAGCACAATACTATGCACTCCCTTTCTCCCTTCCATGACAAAGCTGCCTGCATGCTGTTCTCACTATGAGAAATAGATAAGTACAATTAGTTTGTACATCACGTCTAGTTATCACTCAGTCGAGCTGGCTGTTGAAGCTTTACGTTTTCACGTAACACTCCTGTACATATCTCCTTTTTTAATTATTTCTACAGGTTTTAATTTGTAAACTGTCATGTGAGATCTGGGGTTGCAGTTTGCCAGAAAAACTGATATGATTGCAAAAGCAAATTATAGCTATACCTAAAGTTTTTTTTTTTTTTTTCAGACAAAAAATTATTACACGTTTCTAGTGTTGGGGGGAAAAAACTCTCAAGAACAACATTCTAAGCAAACACAACAATTCTGGTCTCCTGAAAATTGATATATTCAATTAAATGCTCACAATCTGGTTAGTTTTCAATAAATACCATTTAAAACCCAAAGCCTCACAATTATAAGCATGGCACCAGGTAATGAAGCTTGTATCATTGCTCTCAAGATTTTCATCCAGCAATATGCTGCTTCTAAACTCTTATCTTTGAGCTCAGAATGCAATTGGACTCAAATTAGAGTTCTCTTGCAATAAATATCATCATTATTTTAACTTGATACTCCTTCAGTAAAGTCTTTTAATTCAGATTCCACTGAATTGAAAAAGAAATGGAACAAAAATTTGATTTAAATTTTTAAAAGTCCCTTTCTTCACAGAGAAATACATTTCCTGTATATTCATACATATATGTGTATGCATATGTATATGTGCATATATATATATATATCTTACAAATTACTTTTAGGTAATCAATATAATATGCACTAAATAATACTAATGATCTCTATGCCAGAAAGATTAAAGTCCAGTTATCATAAGTACTTGAAAGTAATAGAATTGAATAAAACTGCCCACGAGTCTGACTTCATTAATTCACAATGTCTCATCCTCTAACTAGAGTGAATTGATGTTTTTGTTCTAGTGTATTTAATCAAATACTGAAGAAGCAAGAAGGAGGATAGGGTGGAGAAGGAAAATGGAATGTGGGCAACTTTTACTTAATATTTTAAGTGTGAAGTCACAGCTGTCAATTCTCATTGACATTTTCCCATACTCTGCTTAATTAGTGTCTTTATTGCCATAAACTGAGTCTGTTTCTGCTTGCTAAGTAAAAACCAGGAGAGAAAGCCATTTAATCTGAAAATGTGCTTCCCCTGAAAAGATGTTAACCAGTAAGTTTAGCTAACTCTCTTCTCTTATCATGATTTGATAATCATTTAAGCATATATATGCCAGTTCTGGATAAGGTATCATAAAGGACCTTGAGATTCCTACCATAGAATCAACATTAAAGGGGTATCATTAGAAGTTTCAAGCAGGACCAAGGATCTATTTCACTGTTATTTTAACCAGGCATCTCTGGCTATGACATGTGGAGAACAGATTGAATTGTAGGCATACCTGGTTTAGGTAACACAATGATCCAAAAGAGAACCAAAGGACTGAACCAAGAGAAGGAATCAGATATGTTGGGAAAGAAATACATAGGTTGTGAGTCAATGTATACTGGGCATAAAGTTTGGTAAATTATTTGTGATGTTTCTGAGTGTTAGCTTGAGATACTGCATAAACATTGATGCTGTACTCATATAAGGATAAAGGAAATCATCTCTGTATAATCATATCAGGAAGGCTGAAGACTTATTTCTAACCTCTCTGACTTATGAAGATCACAGTGGAACCCAGAGGTAAGTTCAAGTACAGACTTCACTCATTGAGTACTTATTATTTGCTAGTGACTACATTATGTAATTACATATAAAGCAACAGTGACCAGCAAATGTAGACATTAAATTAGGTATTAAATTATATGACAAACTAAAAGAATTATAGAAATTGGTTGAAGAGGTGTCAAAGTAAGAATGAGCTTCATGCAAAAGCTGAGATTCTTTTTTTTTTTTCTTTTGGTAGTACTGGGGATTGAACCAGACACATTCTACCACTGAGCTATATCCTTGGTTTTGCTTTTATTTTGAGATAGGGTCTTTCCTGCTCACTGTTCCTGGATAAGAGTTGATATCTGAGTTAGCTATCAATATGCTTAGAAATGGAGAACAGACTCCTGAGAAAGAGTGTGGCAAGGATGTAGCCCTTCTGGCAATGGGGTGCTAGAGGATAAAGCACAACTTCAGAACAAAGCACAGCTGGGCATGGACTCATTCTCTTACCTTCTGGGTTCTCTTGTTCTATTACTTTTATGAACATCAGCTCTATAAATGGAAAGACGCAGGCAAGTCATCAGTGTAATTGTTGCACAGAACATCCCACTAGACAGAAGCAATGATGGGTTAATCTTTTCAAAAACAGATTGGTAAGTCAAGAATACAGAGGAGAAAAAGGCACAAGGTTGTATTACTACAATATATGCACTCTTCAGTATTATATTAGAAGAGAATGATATAAAAAGTATCCCAATGGGGATGATAAATTAGCTGATGTCTCAAGAAAGGAGATGGATACAGGGATCACTATACAGTCCTGTACTTAGAGGCTAATTCTCCTATTGAATTAGCACATTTTATTATTGTTTCCATTCTTCATATGCCCTATAATGTCCATTATGGTTCAAACCATATTCTATGACCAGAGTTCAGTAAATGTCTACTGAACTAAATTTTGTTTTATTAAAAAATACTAAAAACCCAGGCATGGGGGTACAAGCATGTAATCAAAGGACCTGGGAAACTAAGACAGAAGGATATAAGGATTATAGGTTTGAAACCAGCCTCAGTAACTTAGCAACATCAAGACCCCATTTCTTTCTTTCTTTTTTTTTTTTTTTTTTTTGTGTGTGTGTGTGTGTGTGTGTGTGTGTGTGTGTGTGTGGTACTGGAAATTGAACCCAGGGGCATTCTACCTCTGAGCTACATCCCCAGACCTATTTTTTTTTATTCTTTACCTTGAAACAGGGTCTCACTAAGTTTCAGAGGGCCTCACTAAGAGGCTGTGACTGGCCACGAACGTGGATCCTCCAGTCTCAGTCTCCCAAGTACTGGGATTACATGTGTGAGCCACCACACCCTGCAAGGCTCTATTTCAAAATGCAAAGTGAAAGGTGCTGGGAGCCTAGCTTGGAGGTAGCATGCCCCTGGGTTCAAATCCTAGTACAGAAAAAAATACCTTGAAAAAATAAGTAACACACATAAATTAATTCAGGAATCTATTTTTTTAAGTGTTGACTTTTGGCATTTTGTTAGAATGTTCACAGAGCAATTTTTTGCTTCTTATTCCACCCATGCCTCTCTGCTTACATCCACAACATGAGAGATGTCTTTAAAAAGTCCATTTTGTGAGTTTCCAATGACTCACTTGCTCACTCATCTCATTGTCCGGCAGGCTTTCTGTCTTTCTTTCCCCTGCCCCCATCTAAAAAATGTAAAACCTCCAGGGTTTTCTATACATATCCTTTTTGAAAATGTTTGTTTCTGTTTGTATGTGGTTGTGTGTTTCTCTAAAATATAGCCAGGACCCATTAGAATATGCTGTCAGAGTCAGTGGTAGGATTTTGTGTCATTTCCCTTCCAACTTGAAAAATAGCATTTTGAAAAAAATATTTTTCATGCACGACATTTTTCTCCCTATTCACTTTGATAGCACCACCTGCTTCGGGAAATATATATTTTCCACAAACCACTCAAATGAACTAATCCATTTTCACTATGTTGTCCTTTTTGGGAAAATATCTACAGAATTTGCTTTCATAAAGATAAATTCTGTTGCTTTAGTTCTGTCTTTTCTCCCCCTCTCTATGAAAGGAAATGATTCCTTGTTTTCTTCCTTATGGGGAAACATACAGAAATGAAATTCTACAAACAATTAAAACCAATGAGTGAAACTCTGATTTTGGATAAATTTATTTTAATGTCTTTCTTTCTCAATATTTTCACTTGTAAAATGAGAATGTTGGAGCCAACATCCCCTCAAATTTTACTTGCTAAAAATTATGTGACTTTTTGCTGAGTGTCTCACTAAGTTGCTAAGGCTGTCCTCAACCTGCAATCCTCCAGTCTCAGCCTCCCAAATATTAGGATTATAAGAGTGTGCCATCATGCCCAGCTGGACTGTTTCTTACATAACACTCAAAGGAGTTAGTCATCAATAAAGGCTTCATTGATGGAAAAGGAAGATTGGCTCCCTAGGAGTTCTCTGACAACCTGGATTCCTGGTACCATTTGTCCAGAACTTTCCTGATCAGAGTGGCATGATGTCAAAGAAAACTTGCATCCCATTGTGGACAGAAAGTTTCAGAGCTTTGAGTTCTACATTTAAGTAAAGGGGAACTATCTATTTACTTCACTGAGATTTGGTATATTAATATCAGTGAAATTAGCATTCTGGACACACACACACACAAACACACACACTTATATATGAGTATATCTATAGATAAATAGGTAGATGCACACTTACATAAAATTTAGTGCATTGTATCTGTTGATAAAGATTGAATAGACACTTCTATGTTATAGGGCAGAAATACATGAATGAGCATAGAGTGAGCTCATTATATTTGACTTGACAAAACATTTTCAGAATCATCTGTGCTGCAGGATTCACCATCTTAATGGCATCTAAATGATTTAAATACTGGAATCCTGACCAAAGCTATGAACTCTCATAGTCGCCCATCTTTGACTGTAGTGTCACCCATGTATTTAGCATTGTGGTGACAATGTCATCCCCATATGCTGTGTTCCATGTTCTTGGGGAGGGTAGTGGAGAGGAAAAGAGTGAGGAGAAGAGGAAGGGAGAAAAAATGTTCACTGAGCATGTACTCCATCATCAGCCTTTCGTATGCACTGCCATTTTTAACTCTCACTACCGCAGGAGGCAAGTGTCATTATTAACCGCACTTTAGGAATGAAGAGCTGCAAAGTCTAACTGACTTTCCCAAGATTACACAGCTACTAAACGTTGGATCAGGATTTAAACACATGCAGCTTGACCACAAAACTTGAGGTTTTAACTGCTTCTCTAAGCAGCTTCTCTTTTCCCTGTTTCCTAAGCCAAATTCAGTGCAAGGGAGATTGACTTCCAATCAGGATTTTAAAGCTAATTTCAACATGGGTACCATTAATCCCTCCACTGGACAACTCCAGGATCCCTCACTCATGCAGTGTTGTTGGTAGCCAATGAAGTGGGACCCAGCTTTCCTGCATACAACTGCTCAGCGATGGGTGTCTGTTTTGGTTTTAACAATTAGTGTATTTAGGAGTGCACTGGAATAGGAATTAGAAGACCTGAACTCTAATCCTGTTGCTATAGAGAACTTCCTTCATAATAGTGCATGAGTTATCTCATCTTTCTCCCATTTATTCCTGTCATTTGTAGATCCTGGAAATGATACATATCTACTGTTTTTAAATGAAATGCTGTATGTAGTTCACAAAGAATGTGAATAATTCAAGGTAGCAATTGCTAAGGGTTATGATCACTGTTTTATCAATGGGATAATAAATGGCCAGAGAAATAACTAGCTAATAAGTAACAAAGCTAATCCAAAGTGTAAGGGAAGAATGAGATATAGTGAGGGGTTATGAAGAACCTGTCGATACATTCTGCTACTCCCCAAAGCCTGTTTTATTTCTATGTGTTTAAATATGAAAACGGGCAAAACCTATATTCACATTAACTATTACTAGTCTAATTACTTATTAAAAATATTTAACAAACATTAATAGATGTGATCCAGTGTCCTGTGAATCCATCCCAAAACAGCATTATTTTAACTTTTGCATGCAGGAAGCTTGTGACTCTGCCAACCAGAACTTCGCCAATCTATTTCCTGCTGCTTACATTCTTGTGTTGAACTGGGACTGAAATTCGCTGTGTTCTGAGATGAAGAAGCCACTGCTGCTTGCTGTTCTTGCATGTCCCTCTAACTGGGATTTTCCCAAGAGCTTACTCTTAAAGAAAAGCAGAACAGAAGGCAGGTTTCAGAAGTGGCTGCTGCACAGAGAATCACAGCCCCTGGGGAAAGGTCTTACCACAGGCTATTATTAGAACTGAGCTGTGAGTTTGCAAATGAGAAGTGAGACTCCAGTTGCATGTACAGCACATGCACGCCATAAGTGCTCAGGTGCCAAGGAGTGGAAGGACTCACAGGCACCTCCACAGATAGCATCTGTATTCCTCGGTTCCTCACAAGGTGTGCAGCCACGCTCTGCTCACTGCTAAGCTGGAGAGGGAAGATGATTGGGAGCTGGAAGCTTCTGTGATGCTAAAGTCAGACAGGAGCAGGGGTGTCTCCAGTGAATTTCCAGCCAAATGGAGCAGAATGGTGAGCTGGAAAGGCCATCAGAGGGACTGACAAGATAGCAGGATTCCTGTCTAGGTGACCACAGTCAATGACTAAGTCCCTTGGTCTGTTGATTCAGCTGGGAAATGAATAAACTGAATCAACAGAATTCTAAGTTCCATTCTAGAGAGAAAAGTATAAATTGAGATATCACATTGCATATCGTAATTTTTAAACCTACAAAGATACTTGGACCTACCAGTGGTTTCATGGAAGTTTCTTAATACAATACTTCCAACACAATGTATCTCTCTATCTTATCATTTGTATCATTTTAGTGATGGCAAAGGTCCCTCACAAATTTAGGAATCTAAGATACATTAGTCCACATTCTAGCAACTGGAAAAATGTTGCATGTCAATAGAGAAGGTAGCTGGGTGTGGTAGCTCCCTTGTAATCCCAGCATTTGGTAGGCTGAGACCAGAGGATCCCGGTTCGTGGGCAGCCTCAGCTACCTAGTGAGGCACTCCGCAACTTAGTGAGACCCGGTTTCAAAATAAAGAATAAAAAAATAGGGCTGGGGGTGTAGCTCAGAGGTAGAATGCCCCTGAGTTCAATCCCTAGTACCGCAAAAAAAAAAAAAAAAAAAATAGGGAAGGTTATTTTTTTTCTTCCTCCACATTCCTTAGTTCACAGTGGTTGGATACCTCAATTCCCTTACATATAGGCGGAAACCTGTTTCCTCCAGCTTCCCATCTCATGATAGTCACCTCTAATGTTGTTCTCATTAATAGTCTTTCCTGTATCAATTTAAATTATATGGACAAACTAGAGCATCTAAGTGCTTCCCAGAGATCTAAACGTGGTAGTTACTATAATTCCAATGGCAATAATAGACAAAATAATTTATATATTTTTAAACATTCCAAGAATGTATTAAACTTCTTTTAATCTCATATCTGCTACTTATTAGCTATGTGACCCATAGATAAATTACCCATCCTCTATGAACTATAGTCAATTTCCTTTTTTATAAAATAGGAATCATTGAAAGTACTTAATCCATAGCAAATTATGGTCTACATGTGTAAAACTCTAAAATCATAAATGTGAAGAGAAGATTCAACTACAAGCTATATCAACATCACTATAACAATTACCTTTAGTAATTCTGATGTTGATGTGAATACTTGGCCTAAAAGGGAGAAATGACATATTTTAAGTAATACTATGGGCCGAAGGGGATGATATCTGGAGTGCAGAGGGTCTAAAAATTAGGTTGTATAGACTTGCAAAATCTGAAAAAAAGTAGAAAGCAAACATAACTGTAAGCAATAGTTTATTGATTCATTAAAAATCAAAAGTGAGAGAAGTACCCATGCACCAAGAACATAAGAAAGGTCAAGCTGTGACCTTCTTCAAAGCAGGGTAGACAGGGATCAGTCACAGATTCCCAGAACTAAAATGGGCTGCTTAAGAGCTTCCAGGCTCAGTGTCCAGCTGAGCTGACACAGGTCCTGTCTGCCTGTCTAACTGATGTGAAGGTACAGGTGGAACACTACTTTTACTATATTACCTTTCCTTCTCATCTGACTCTGCACTAAAATAGGAAGTATGTCTTGAAATTGCAGTAGTATTCAATGCTGACTAGAATGAGATACAAATACGCACTGTGGTCATCAATTATTTGTTTCCTGTTGCAAAAAAATGTATTTGATTACTTGAGTAAAATTACAGTATTTCTGTTGTTAGTAAGTATTAAATGTTAAAGAAACTGAGCCGGGCATGGTGGCGCACACTTGTAATCCCAGCATTTGGGAGGCTAAGACCAAAGGATTCGAGTTCGAGGCAAGCCTCAGCTACCTAGTGAGGCCCTCTGCAACTTAGTGAGACCCTGTTTCAAAATAAAGAATAAAAAATAGGGCTAGGGGTGTAGCTCGGTGGTAGAATGGCCCTGAGTTCAATCCCCAGTACTGAAAAAAAAAAAAAAAAAAGTTAAAGAAACTGTATCTCCCCCTTCAACTTTCCAAGAAAGTGTATGTAACAGTCCAAATTTTCTTCTTCCATACATAATACAACATTTTTAAAGATGCATATCACACATGTATTCAGATACATGTTGTCCTTTGAAATGGTCACATTGAGAGGGTATGTGGTTTCAAAGATGATGGCATCATCAAAAATATGTTAAGTTCCTCTATAAAAATGGATTCAGAACCATATTATGATCCATAGAAGAAATAGCTATCCTATTCTATCCAAATCACTTCCTCAAGAAAAGGTAGTTTTATACAAATTTTATCCAGATTTGTCTCTAAGGTAACTTTTGGTTGTTTCTCAAAATATAAACCCATCCTACCAGCTGATGAATTATTAGCATAAATAATATTCTAATAAAAGTGACATATTTTGCCAAAATAATGTCCTCCAAATGTTTTTTAATGAAACAAGATTTTTGGAATTTGTTTCCAGAGCAATTTTAATTGGTGAAAGATATGATATATATCAGTCTTCCCTTCTACTATAATAAAGTAATTTGGTAGTTTCTATCTGAGAAAGTAGAATTTGAGCTTTCCTATAAGAAGAATTATATATTCTGTATCTATAATTATACCTACCATAGTATAAGGCATGAATAAATAACTTAATAAATACTTCTCAAGTGGCTGGTTTATAACCTAGTTCCTCTAAACTAGTGATTGTCCTCCCTGTCTACACTATTGGAGTTGTCCAAATTCTGATTTAGTGGGTCATGGGTGTGGTCCTGTTGTCTGTATTTTAAGATCCCCAGGGATTTTAATGTGCAAAAAGGGGAGAGAATCCCTACTCTGAGTTTCTATAGAAGTTTAATACTTACTGTCTTGGTCCTTATAATGACTTCCCCCCAAACCTGTCAATGTCCTCAAAAGCTTTTAAAAAATGTAGAGACAAAAATGATAGCATCCATTTGTTATTTTAACAAGAGAAAGTAGAAAGATAGATGAAGTATTTTTGGCCCTCTAAAACAATCTTAAAATAAGTATTCAATACATTCTTTTAAGGTAAGTGACTGTATTGAATAAACATGAAAGGTAAACAAGAGCCCAAAGAGAGAAGAGTAACAGAACAAGTAATATTAATGGAGGGTGAAAAAAAAAAACACAAACAAGAAAAAGATAACCAAAAGCATTACCAATATACAACCTCATATGGTCTAGACATCAACTTATCAGAAACACTTCTTGTCCTTAAGGCTACCAGGAGCTCCTACCTCTCATTTCCATCTTACTCAACCTCCCTTCTTGCACACCTCACTGGGATTTCAGAAAGCATTCTTCATATCACTCTTACTTAAACAGACTCTCCTCCGTATTTTCTGATTCACCTCTTCATGGAATAATTTTGGTCATAAAAACAAATAATATCACAGACAAACATAGAGCTGGGAATAATAGATGCTTCAAGGACATGAACTGGGCACTTGCCTGGTCTTTCCTCCCAGCTTTCTCACCCCTGAATCTATTTCTTGAATTCGACTCTGTATGATTCCCACTTTTGCTCCTTAATGTCTGCATTGGCATTTGTTCTCCTAGACTTGGTTTTCAGTTTTTCCACATGAATTTAGCTCATCTACAGTGAACTGCACTGAATAGAACACAAGTCTCTATTATAGATTGGGTCCGAAACTAACAGGGTTTCCCATTATGAAAAGATTCCAACATATAGAAATTTTTAGGAAAATTGAGCAAGTTTCTTAATGTAAATCTCAATCTTCTAAGATTAGCATTTTCCTATTGCATTCCAGGATCAGAAGCGACAGGAAAACTAACTGAATATTTCTAACAACTCAGACTAATGTCAAATTACCTCTCTGATAGTGCTTAATATTTAATGTTTTTTCCATGATTGATTTCTTTATTATAAAGAGAATAGGAAGAAAATGCATATTATAGGAATAGGGAGAACTTAGTATATCCCTAGACTAAAAAGATAATATAATATCAACTAAATATATATGTAGTTAGATCATCCAGCACATTGAAAATATTATCTAAATGTATTTTGATAGCTTGGACATCCCTGGTCATTAGTTGGTATTCTTTTTCTTTCTTCTCTATCTTTTTTTTTTTTTTTTGTGGCACTAAAGATTGAATCCAAGGAACTGAGTCAATACAATGTTATTCTAATCAGAAAAATACCATGTGTGCCCTTACCAAGAACAAGACACTAGGGACAGTATTTTAGGAGCACCTGAATAAGACAGGTTCCCTTATCATAAAGCTTAGTGTATGTATGATTACATAATAAGAGGGCCAAGGTTACAGAATGAGCACAGGCCTAATGTCAAGGACAGGTAACCGAATGGCAAGAGACTTAGGTTGGTCTTGAAGAATGAGCAAGAGTAACAAGAAAAGGAAGTTGTGCCCCAAAATCTTCTAGGCAAGGAGTGATGTAACAAATGAGTCAAGATAAGAAAATCTAATAGTTGCTTGGATACAGTGGCTATTTAGACTATTGCCAGGGATCAAGGAGTTTGAATGTGGTGGGAGATGGTATGCATAGTGCAGAGTCCTGGAAATTAGACTGAGTTTGGACTTATAAAGGGAAACCTCTAAAAGGTAGAAAAGTGAGAGAAACAGGGGCAGACTTGAGATAAAAGACTGTTTCTAAAAGCATGGGCAAAAGTTAGTTTTAGCATCTTTTTCTCTAGAATAAAGTCCTAGAACTCTTCACAGAATGATCACTGATGTCTGTATGATGAGCTCCAGATGGCAAAAGTGGAGAGATAGCAATAACTGCTGTGAGACTTTCAAGTCTGGTTTTAGGATATTTGGCACATCGCTGAACGTGCTAACGTATAACTCAGTGTTTAAATTGTCATTTTCTATCCTTAATTTTTAAGGACAAAATGAGGGTCTGTAGCAAGAGATTTTAGAAGTAATATGGGAAGTTGACAGACAAAGATAGAGAACATTAGCCTGGCATGGATAACTTATGTATCACAAGTTACATATTTTAAGTAAATGTTCACTGGATCATTTAACTTGGCATTTATAACTCATGTCAAAAATAGAAACTTTGTTCAGCATGCAAGGTACAAGACTTATCATCTTCTACAGAGAGATAGAGAAAAACCTCATCTAGGCAAGAGCAGGAACGTGCCAAACGTCTTTGACTTTGGGAAGGTTATAGACAAAGTTGACAATGTCAATGCATGCAGCATGATTTATCACAAGCTTCAGAAGGCCCTCAATAAAGTTCCACATGACAGCAGTGCATTGAAAGTAAGAGCTAAGGAGATCCTGGGTAAAGCATGTAAGTGAATAAAGAGCTAGGTTAAAAAGAGGAGAGGGAGAGAAAGAAAAACTGAGAACAGAGATGCTGCTGACATGATGAGCTACATTGCCTTCCAGATAAGTTTGATAATGGCTAAGCTTTTTATATAATTGTGTTAGTTTTGGGAGTTGAGAGCAGCATCTCAAAATGTTTATTGTGAGAGAATTGCAGAAACTGGAGGAACTAGGTGCTTAATAGCCTAGATAAGATTAATTTCGAGTTAAACTGCCCCTAGCCTGGTTATGTTTTTACAGATTGCTGCAGTATTTGATCAGGAAAGAGGCAGAAAATAAACACTTGCAGTGAACCATCAAGTTGGTTTTTTAAACACTAGGAATAGTTTCAACAGCTCAGATGTAGGTAATGAACCTCAAGAAATGTGAGAACATACATTTGGTTAGGAAACAGGATACCTGAGTTCCATATACCCAGGAGGGTTTAAGCAAACCACTTAACTATTGGGGCCAACTTCTAGTCTGTAAATGAACAAGTTGGAGCAAATGATTGTAAGGTCTCTTTTAGTATTAACTTTTTACAATACTCTGATAATAAATATGATATAAAAGGTCACATACTGAGCTAGAGTGACCAGGAGAGTTAGGGATGTCTGGATAATTTCATGTCACAGTTAAAGCAGAAACAGACCTCCTCAAGTTCCAAATCTCAATAAACAGCACATAATAGAGATAATAATGGAATAAATGTCAAGCATTTTCTGTAATTTAAAGTTGTTTTTATTGAATTATAGGCCATATTTTTTGGATGTGTACTCTCAAAACAAATTAATACTGCTTGCAAAGAGAAAAAAGGATATGCAAGTGTCTCAAATATATTGGATACATAAAAGCTGGAGTATGCATAATCGTCTTGCAGAGAGTTCTTAAATCTCTGTATATAAACTGTTTAAAAGTAAATTAAAATTATTCCTTAATGAAATACAAATCTGTAGTCAGTTGAATAACTAATCATTTTATGACCCATGCAGTGAATTTTTAATGCCTACTTCTACCTGATTATTTTAGATATGTCTGTGTTGTAAATTAAAAGCTACATAAATCATTAATGTGTTGATACAGATCAGTGAACTGCTTACACTATATGTGATTCCTTAGGACATACAATGTCTGATTCACCTCCCTCCCTTTCAATTATATGGCAGCCAGGCTCTTTTCCTCTGTTCATCTTCTCCAAGGTCTTATTTGGTAGTGCTGCATGCAAATAACTTTATCATCTTCCCAACATAATCTGATGCTTCTAACCAAAGGAAGTTCACATTGCAAAAAACAAACAAATAAATACCCAAAACACAAAACAAACAAATAAAAAACCTCAAAACCTAAGGGTATGGACACAGATGCTAGGCATAGATTAATATATTTTTTGAAATTTATTTCCCACAGAGTTGATAGTGGAAAGACACAATCTCTGCATTTTTCTTAGTTCTGTGCAGCCTCTTTACCTTCCTTGAAAATGCCATGCCCTTTCTATACCTTGACTTACAGAGTTCCTATTGTTTAGCAGGAGGGCCCTCATTTTCTCTCTTCATTAGGCTAAAAATTACACATCCTTCAGGTGCCACCTCAAGATCTGTATCTTCTGTAATGTTGATCAAGTGCACATATAATTAAAAGAAGCACAATTCATCTCAGAAGAACTTCATTGAGTTAAGTTTATGAAGTCCCTGCTGTGATAACTGATTTCTTTTAGATACTATAGAGATAAAAAGATGAGTAAGACATGGTCTCTAGAGTAGAGTGGGGAATATTGAAATATACAAAAATAGTCAAAAGCTAGCATATGCTATGAAAGAACATTAAACAAAATGCTATAGATATTTTATCAAGGAAGAATTAATATAGAATTCAGAGGATGAGTGAGAAATTTCCATAGAGACATGGGGAAAAAAACCTGTTTAAAGCACATAGTCAGTAGAGGATATAAATTTAAAAACCATGGGAGTTAAAATTAGAAAACATAAGGACAAAATATATTAAAACATCTCAGACACTGGGGTCTACAGATTTCCTTGAGAGATAAAATGGTCATTCACTTTTCCTGAACAAAAAAGTAATTTGATGAACCATGGATAGTATGTAAGATAAATTGGGATAGATTTCTAGAGACAAACAATTCATTTTATTTCTATTCACAACTGTCTATAGGTTTCAGTTAGGTATCACATTTCAACCCTGCTGCTGAATAGTGTAAAAATGCCTCTATGTTAATGAAGCTTACATTCTAATGATGGAGACAAACAAAAAAACAGACAATTCATGTAGTGATGGTAAGAAGAAAAATAAAGCATGAGTAGAACAGAGTGTCATTTGGTATTTTACTTTAGATGGGTGACCACCAAGACCATTTATAAAAACATTTAATTTGAGCAGATACACAATTAAAGTGAGCAAGCAAGTCAAGCAGTTTTGGTACTTGTTGAATGGGGCATATGATATCTTTTACCAGAACATTTCTAATTCTTGTGATATGGCATCTCATGTACCTTGTGTCTAGTTTTGTGGGGTGGGACAGAACACACAGAGTGTCTCTGGTAATAACTGACTCACTGTTGCTCATATAACAAGAAGTATACTATGGTAGATAGAAAAAATACTATGCTGTGAATTCAAAACACTTAATATGAAAGGGGGCTACCCAGAATACCTTTCATTCATTTTTCTCTGATTCTATGAGAAAGTTTATCTATGGTAGGAAGCTGTCAGCTACCTTAAATAAAGAAAGCCAGTGATGAAATTATTTCCAGTAAAATGAAGAAAACATAAAAAGGATATTTTTAAGGGAAGAAACAGAAAAACAAACTGAAAAAAATGGGAAAAAGTGAGGCAGGAAAGAGAAGAATGTAATATGTCATGAAAGAAGATTAGGAAAAGTAACTCATTTTATAGAACTAATGATAAACAATGTGAAAGATGATGAATTGAAAAAAAGTCATAGGAAAGTAAGGCCAGATTTCTTCTTCCAGGAATTGGATATATCCAGTTTAAATAATTTGTATTATTCATTTAAATACTTGTATGCAAAGACTAATGAAAGTTTCAAGAATTTTAGTTTGATTTTATTAAACTCTCAGAGTGAATGAATGCTTTAACTAAGGATAATGCAGTTGAAAATATATACCAATAGAGCTATTTGGAACAGGAACAAAAGACAAAAGGCAGGCCACAAAAAATTACTGCTGACCAAAGGAGTTCTGAATTGTCAGAGTGGCTAGAGAGTAGAAAAGAAATTTCAGAAAAGAGTAAGCTGCAGAAGGGACAACAAAATATTCATGTAAACAATACTCATTAACTTACCTCAATCCTTTATCAGGGAATATTTCAGGTGGCCAGGCAGAAAGCAACAACTGGGACTGAAAATAAAAGTGCAGAATACATGTGATGCCCATTACTAGGAGACAGTCCTTGATGTTTGGATCAAGCAAAATTAGAGGCTATGAAAACAAAAATGTATTCCCTCAGGAGAATATAATAAAACAGAAACACATTTCTTTATCATTCATACTATGTAGCATAAAATTAAAAAAATACTACACACAGTCAAGAGAAAAAGCAGTAAGTAGAAATCAATCACTAGATGACTCATGTTGTAATTAGCAAATACTTTAAAGCTATTACAAATTTGTTAAAATCTTAAAGGAAAATACACTAATGATCAATTATGGGGAATATTAGCAGACAAACAAACAAGATAAAAACAAATATATTAACATTCTTGGGTTGAAAAGTACAGCCCACAATAGCCAAAGTAGTTCTTAGCAACAAGAACCATGCAGGAGGTATCACAATACCTGCATTCAAACTCTACTACAAAGCCACAGTAATAAAAGCAGCATGGTATTGGCACAACAACAGACACATAGACCAATGGAGCAGAATAGAAGATTCAGACTCATGTGCTTATAGTCAACTGATTTTTGACAAAGGAGCCCAAAATATACACTGGAGAAAAGATAGCCTCTTTAACAAATGGTGTTGGCAAAACTGGTTAACCATATGCAGGAAAATGGAAATAAATCCCACTCTCTCACCCTGCACAAGAGTCAACTCAAGGTGGAGCAAAGACCTGGAATTCAGACCAGAGACCTTGCAGCTACTTAAAGAGGGCATAGGACCAACACTTCAACACATAGGCACAGGTCAAAACTTTCTCAACAAGACCCCAAAAGCACAAGCACTCAAAGGAAGATCAATACATGGCATTGCATAAAACTGAAGAGCTTCTGTGCAGCAAAGGAAACTATCAAGGACCTCAACAGAGAGCCTACAGAGTGGGAGAAAATTTTTGCCAGCTACTCTTCTGATAGAGGACTAATATTTAGGATATACAGAGAACCCAAGAAACTCACAGCTAAGAAAACAAATAACCCAATCGAAAATGGGCAGAGGATCTAAATAGACACTTCACAAAAGAAGAAATACAAGTGGCCAATAAATGTATGAGGAAATGTTCAACATCATTAGCAACCAGAGAGATGCAAATCAAAATTACCCTGAGATTTCACCTAACCCCAATTAGAATGGCAATCATTAAAAACACAAACAACAAATGCTGGCGAGGGTGGGGAGAAGTGGGAACACTTATACATTGCTGATGGGGTTGCAAATTAGTGCAACCACTTTGGAAAACAATACAAAAGATCCTCAGACGAATGAGAATGAACCTACCAAACTATCCAACCAATGCATATATATCTATGTTTATAGCTACACAATTCACAATTGCCGAACTTTGGTACCAGCCAAGATGTCCATCAACTAATGAATGGATTACAAAACTATGGGATATGTACACAATGGAATTTTATTCAGCTATAAAGAAGAACAAAATCATGTTATTTGCAGGGAAATGGATAGAACTGGAAAACATTATGTTAAGTGAGATTAGTCAGTCACAAAAAGTAAAAAATTGTGTGCTCTCCCTAATATGCAGATAATAGGAAGAAAGTGGGACATAAGAGGGACTCCAGATGAAGAAGGAGAAACCTTAGGTGAGCAAAGAATTTGACTTAATGGAAGGTGATGGGGGAAGGGGGGACACCCTAATGCACATGATGTACTTTTACAAACATATCAAAGTTAATCATTAAATTGGACTTGAGAAGGAGGAAGGGGGAAGGAGTGGGGTGGGAACTGGGGAAGGGTTAAATGAGAAATGTGTGCATGTATGCCTTTATCAGCTTGTACCTAACAAAGATGTATGATTACAATGCACCAATTAACAAAATATTAGTAAAAAAAATAAAAGTACAATGTCTGAGTAAAAATTTCACAGGTGAACTTACCAGTATACTGAAGATTGCATACAAAAGGATTGTTGAGCTTTAATATATGTCAGCATTAATTGTATAGTTGGAGAATAGAGAAAGCCAAAATAAAAATTAATTTAATAGTTTCAGTGACCTAGGGTACAAAATACATATCCTAATATAGAGGTATTTGAAGTTTTAGAAAGAAGAGAGTGACAATGGGCCTGTGGCACTCCTGCCTCCCTGTGACAATGGCTCTCAGAAATCTCAGAAGTGTCCTTCCACCTACTTTCCTCTCTACTGTTCTCTACTCTCCTCAGACACATTTGAACAGAAGCTATTTACCAAAAACATGTTGAAAATCTCTCACAACTAAAAAATTAAAATAAAACTCATCCAATATGATTGATAAAACATGCAGGAAGATTTCAGAAGGGAAAATGTGAATATAACAATAATTCCACTACTATGGCTAAAAATATGATATCCAAAGTTTTCAAGGGAGTATAAAGCAAAAAGATCCATACTTTACTTCAGGAATGTAAAATTGTGCAAGAATGTTCCTAAAAGCTCTGGCAGTTTCAAATAAGTCACTTAAACACATCTTTGTAAGATATGTTTTAAAAAGTTTACTCTGATACCTTAAATACCAGGGCCAAAAAATGGTCTCATCCCACTGGCAATAGGCACGCCTAGTTTCATATTTGGATTTTTTTAAATTTCATTTCCCACCACTTTTAGCTAGACCTATTTGTGGGGGGGGATATAATTAAAAGGCTGGGATAGGAAAGTATGAGATGAGGCTTGAATACTATGCTTTATTGAATCAGAGTGTAAGGAAATGCTCAAAACACAATGGACATATTTCAAGGTGACACAGAAAACACCTTGAATAGGATGACAATGGCTGGATCTGGGAGAATAGGTCCAGAGTAAAAATGTGAATGAACTACAAATTGAATTAGAAGCTTACAGAAGTTTTTTGTTATATTCTTATAACTTTTCTGTAAGTTTAAAATCATATTAAGATAATTTTTAAAAAGGTTTTAGACTGTATGACTCTAATTAAAGAGAATTCAGAAGAGAGGAAATGTTTTGGAAGGGGAGAACAATTGTGTAAGGAATTTACATTAGTTAATTATTTAAATTACTTCTTTAACATTTATGATGCCCAAACTTTCTTTTTCATAAGAGAGAAAACTAAAGAAATGAAGCAATGCAAAGCATACCACCTTTCACCACCACCCAGCCCTCCTCACAACAAAACAAGTAGAACTAGTCTTAAAACAAAGAGAACCTGCATTCTAGTGGGACGGAGCATTAAAAGACAAGAGTCAACAGACTAAGGAAACAATATATGGGATTGTTCAACAAAGACTTACAAGCACAACTAGCCTGGCCTTCTGTTTATGTGCTGGTTGCAGAGTGGTAAACAAAGTCTCTGTTTGATGATAGCAGGTCACAGCTACACTTGATCATCTTCCTTTCTGCTACTGTACTATGGCAATATGAAGGAAGGTTGGATTTATATAGAGAAGAGACTTGCTGTGTGGCTTCTCTCTTGGATCCTCTGCACCTGAATTCAGTGTCCCAGGCTGATGGGCAAATGCTCATTTTCTTTGAATACCCCAGAAATCTCTAGGCAGACAGGAGACACCAGGTTGCATTCTTTTGAAGTGTCTGTGAGAACATTTTTAATTAAATTGAGAAGTAATACATATTCTAAGGCAGAATTGAAGACCTGCAAAGAGTACAAAGGGGATTGGAGGGTGCAGATCAGAATTGCTTTTGAGTTCCCCTTGTTGACAAGCAAGTTTCTGGACAGAGGGTAAGATCAGTTCTTCTCAAATGGTAGAGATGGTTTGTTGTTGTTGTTGTTGTTGTTGTTTTTCATGATTCTTTCCTAGGGAAGAACTGATCCAGAAACACAAAAAATGCATCTTTTTACCATTCATTGTGAAACACCTTTCCTTCAAGTCACATCTTGCATTAGGAGACTAATAGATGATATTTGCAGGAAAGATGATTCTCACATTTCTTACTTGAGTCATTACACACACATGTGTGCATGTGCACAGGAGTACACACACACACACATACACACACACACAGAGTGAGGAAGAGGAGGAGAGAGATATTTGTGCTCATATTCTGTTAACTTGGGTTGATTATGGGTAATAATGGGTCTTGAGTTTGATGATTATGAATTGTGCAGCTATAAACATAGATATGCATGCATTGCTATTGTAGTCTGGTTTTAATAATTTTTAGTATCCAGCAGTGGTATAGCTGAATCATATACTAGGTTCATTCTCATTTTTCTGAGGATCATACTCACTATTTTCCAAAGTAGCTGCACTAATTTGCAATCCCACCAACATTGCCTCAGAGTTCCTACTTCTCCACATCCTCACCAGCATTTACTATTGTTTATGTTTTCAATTATTGCCATTTTAAAAGGGGTTAAGTGAAATCTCAAGGTGGTTTTGATTTGCATCTCTTTAATTGTTAATTATGTTAAACATTTTTTCATATATTTATTGGCTATTTGTATTTATTCTTTTGTGAAGTGTCTATTTAGTTTACTTGTCCAATTTCTCAATTTATTGGTGCATTGTATTCATCCATCATTATGAGGTGTAGGATGGTAGAGGCATACCTGCACACATCACTTATTTAGCCCTTCCCCAATTACTTGCCCATTTTTTGATCAGGTTACTTTATTTATTTATTTATTTATTTATTTATTTATTTGTTGGTATTGAGCTTCTTGAGTTCTTTGCATAGTCTAGATATTTGTCCTCTATCAGAGGAGTAGCTGGCAAAAATATTCTCCCATTCTATTGACTCTCTCTTGAGGGAGACTCTTGAGGTTCTTGATTGTTTCCTTTGCTGCACAGAAGCTCTTCAGTTTAATGTAATTCTTCAAATTAATCCTTTTGTTAATTTCTTGTATCTTTGGGGTTTTGTTGAGGAATTTTTATCCATGTCGATATGTTGGAGTGTTGATCTTATGCTCTCTTCAAGTAACTCCAAAGTCTCCGGTCTAATTTCCAGATCTTTGATTCATCTAAATTGACTTGTCCAGGGTGATAAAGTGGATTTATTTCAATTTTTTTGCAAAAGGATAACCAATTTTGCTGACAGAATTTATAGAAAAGGCTATATTTTTTTCCAGTGTGTGTTTTTGGCCCCTTTGTCAAAAATCAATTGGCTATAAGTGTGTGAATTTGTGTCCATCAACAGATGAATGGATTACAAAATTATAGGATATATACACAATGGAATTTTACTCAGCCATAAAGAAGAACAAAATTATGTAATTTGCAGGAAAATAGATGGAACTGGAGAATATTATGCTAAGTGATATTAGTCAGTGACAAAAAATAAAGAGCTTGATGTTCTCCCTCATATGTGGAAGCTAGGGAGGAATTGGGACACAGGAGGGACTCCAGACAAAGCAGAAACCTTAGTGGAGTGAAGGAGGGGAAAAGCTGAGGGAAAAGGGAAGGGAGAGGAAGACTTGAAGAGGTAAATATCTCAATGGACATGGTGTACATACACAAACTCATCAAAGCCCATCAAGTGCTGAGCAGCGGAAGTTGGGGAGGGAGAAGGAGTGGAGTGTGAACTGGGGGAGGGCTCAACTGGTACTGTGTGCATCTTTGCTTCCATCACTCTGAACTGCATAAAGATGTATGATTACAATGCACCAATAAAAAAGAAAGAATGGGTCTTTTTCACAAAATAGTGCCAGCCCTGATCTCATCAAAAGTATAATATAGACAAGTAGCCTTTTCTGTCTCTGCCTTGCAAGTACTGGAATTACAGTCACGCACCACCATGCCTGGCCAAAGTTTGCTTTGACAATTTCTACCTCTGTTTTCTTGTTGTTGTTTGTTCACTTGTATTTTCTCTCCCAGTTTTTTGAAACCTGAAAATTCGCTAATGACATGTTTTCTTTTGTCACCAGAAAAAGTAAAAACAAACTTACTCAGGCATTGCTCAGCATCAGCTCAATCTAAACATGAATTATTAACTAAAGATCTCAGGTTGGGCTTCATGAGTTCTCCCCAGTTAGGTCACTATGTGTTTACTCTAACAGGGCAGCCAACAGCTTACACCTATGGCACTGGTAGAATTTAATGATTCGAAGATGTGTCCTAGAGGGAAACACAGGGTTCAAACTGCAGCTCTACACTTACCTAGCCAGGTGTCTTTAGGCAGGTAACTTACTGGGTGCTGGTTAGGTGATTGCAACTGTAAAATGGGAATAATAGATTTGCTTCAAATAGATTTGAAGGTTGCATGAGTTAATACATGGAAAGTAATTAGTACATCGCCTAACAAATAGTAATCTATAAATAAATGTTAATTTTAATTATATTTTCATTTTATAAATGTCTCATAGGGACTCAAGACTAATAAATAGTTAAGACCCACTGATGTGAAAAGAAAGATAATTTATTCATTCCCCAAATGTGCCTCAAGTCCCTAATAGTTGCATGGATTGAGATTAAGAAAATAACTTTTACATTTCTTTTAAAGTAATTGTTTAACATCTAATTTTATTCCAAAGACATCTGGGAACCTGATAGCACTTAACCCACTTAAAATAGACCAATATCACAGGGTAACATAGTATGATTTCCTTCCCTCCTGAAAGTCAGTTAGTTATGACAATGCCTTGGGGTTTGTTCTACCTGCAAAAGATTCTGATATCACTGCTCATCTCCAAAGGTAACAAAGGAAAATCCTTCTACATAGTAATTGAAGAAAGGAATGAGCTAGGCGTGGTGGCGCACACTTGTAATCCCAGTACGTGGTAGGCTAAGACAGGAAGATCGCAGGTTTTAAGCCAGCCTCAGCTACTTAGTGAGGTTGTCAGCAGCTTAGTGAGACCCTGTTTCCAAATAATAAAATAAGAATGGCTGAGGATGTAGCTCAGAGGTAGCATGTCCCTGGATTCACCTAGTACCACACACAAAAAGAAGTAAATCAAAAATTATTAATAAAAATAGATCATTCACTACTCAGCACTTTCTGCATATCTATCAACCTTTCTCAGAGAGGAAGCCAGGGATATCCAGAAAGAGAAGATTCTAGCAATATATGCAAACAAGTGCACATTTTCACAAAAATTAACAAAGAATACAAAACATGATTTAGTTACAATAAAATCACAATTATTAAGATTTTGAGGATATTTTCTACAGAAGGAAACACCACGTTTTATCTCTGTTGTCTAGCCTGATAGAGGCATCTTTAAACTCAGGTGAACTCCTGGATATACATTTGTCAGATGAGATGGAGAAATTAAAGGAGTTATAAGAGGTACTACATGAGGGTAATATACTGTCTACAGCCAATCCATCCAAGGCCCAAAAAATGAAATATGAAATTAACATCATCATATATTCAATAAACAAAGGGAAATATGAAGGAAGAAAGAGGAGAGGAGATATAAGGAAAAAAAGAAATAAAGGAGGGCAAAGGGGAGGGGGAAGAATGTGATTCATTGAAGGAATTACTACAATTGGTTATGTGTACATATGTGAAAATATCAATGTCAATCTCAGTGCTCTGTATGGGAAGGGGGGCAATGGGGAGCAGAGAGGGGGGCACCAAGTGTTGTGTGCATGTACGTCAGTGTCAACATGATTTACATTATGATGTGAGACTGCAATGCACCTGTAAAAGCATCTATAAAAAATAAAGAAGGGAAGAGAAGGAAAAGGTGTAGATTGGAAGAAGATAGAAGAGAAGGCAGAAAAAGAAGACAGGCAGAGAGAGAATGAAAGGAAGCAATAATTCAAGATGAAAATAAGGAAATAAAACATGAATCCCAGTCTATTAACAGAACAAAATGAATATGTTGAGGTTACTGTGCTCTGTCTTGTGCAAAATGAACAAATTATAAAGCACATTGGTTGCCAAGTTCCATTGTTAAGAAACAGGTGGGCTGGCCACAGGTACAAGAAAGTCTAGGCAACTTGTAAGGTGCTTGAATGTGAATGAGAGAGCACAGGGTTTTTCCTTATTTTCAGTAATAGTTGGTTCTTTGGTCTATTTCAGAAACATCATGAAATGGACCTTTTTTTTTTTTTTTCCTGGGAAGGTTCACAGTGTTTCTGGATGGTACTGACTCTGGCTCAGACCATCTGGGGCTAGTAGCCCAACTATGCTCCTTTTAATTCTTGCAGTTCCCCTTCACCCCATCCTGCTCCCATGTCCTCCACCACACTTCAATGTAGCCCCACTCACTCCATGTCTTTTATTTCTTAATTTTTAATTTAATTCAAAACATACATAAATGTGTAGAAATAGACCTAGCATAATGGAAATGTAGCCATGATCAGAAGGTGGGCCTAATAGAATAGTCCCAGATGGATTTTATTTTTTTACTTGCAAAGAGAAGGCATTCCCAAATCTTTACAAATTATAGTTCCTCTCTAGTGATAGCTTCCGTATTGGATTGCCATTCAAATCTTCTATATAACATATTTTTATAAACAGTTTTATTTCCTTGAGAAACATGGCCCAGGAGCCCTCAAAATTATCTAACCATTCTAGAATATCTCAAAACAAGTATGATGGTGTATGGATTAGAAGTATGTTAGCCTCAGACACCCTAGGTAAGTGAGTCAAATATTTAATGGTTTGGATAGGACAGAAGTTAACTAAGGTGAAAGAATATAAAATAATTTCTTAAAAGGCCTAATATTGAATTTGAATATCTGATAGAAGGGGAGGTATTGCTGTATTATAACTGTATCTCTTTTACGTGATAATTTGGGGAAGGCAAGCCTGAACTTCTCTGCAGACATCCCATATTGCTTTGGGAGCTGAAGATAGAGATGTAGGAGCTATCTGCTGGGCCTGGCTTTTAGACTACCTCTTCACTAGAGAAACTGTGAAGTCATATTTTGGAATTACTAGAGAGTTCAAATTTCATCTGGTAACTTCTCATTCAAATAGTAAAAATGTGGCAGTAGGACTTCAGCATTGAAAAATATTCTGAAGAGTATGTATTCTTTACATGTGCATGAATACATCAGTTCTTAAAATCAACAGGTAAGACGACAGGAGAGTCATTGATATCTTCCAAATAAGGAATATAATAACCCTATTGTGTCACAGAAGAAGCAGCATCATGGAATCAGAGGGATATAAGTGTGAATCTCTGTGTTCCACTGAAGAGCTGTATGAACCTAGTGAGTTCTGTTTTCTTTTTGTTTCAGTTTCCCCATCTGCAAAATGAAGATGCTGTCTGCTTGTCTTCCAATGTGTATTTCGGCTTTAAATAAAGTGTTGTGTATGGAGGTGTCCTAATATTTTGACCAGTGCATATCAATTTTTTAAAGAATGCTATATTGGCCGGGCATGGTGGTGCATGCTTGTAATCCCAGTATTTGGGAGGCTGAGACCGGAGGATCTGGGTTCGCAGCCAGCCTCAGCTACTTAGTGAGGCTCTCTGCAACTTAGTGAGACCCTGTTTCAAAAACAAAGAATAAAAAAAATAGGACTGGGGGTGTAGTTTTGATATAGAATGCCCCTGTGTTCAATCCCTACTACCCTAGTACCGAAAAAAAGAATGCTGCATTGTATTTACCTTGAGTTGACCACTGATCAATGGCTTCCACTCTGTGAATTCTTCTCACTTCTCATTGCTTTGTATTTCATCTTAACATGCTTAGGTTTTTGCATAATGTTTCTTAATGGAAGACAACTCGGGTAAAAGAAATCAGGTAGTTCCAGTTTCACAAAGTATACTGTACCCATAGAAAATAACCCATAGTATGAAGTTAACTTTTTGATATTATCTCAAGGTTTTAATGGTTGAAGGACAGTAAGATTTTGTTTTATTTTGATTCATTTATATGTTTGTACATTCCTAAATAACAACTTAATATCTTCTTTGTGTACCAATGTATATTCAGCTTGTACAATAGATTGAAAGCAAACTAGTTGTAGGTAACTTGAAATTAGAAAAACGTTCTAAGTTATTGGTATTACTGACAGAACGTTATGAACTCTTCATTACAGATTTAAAGTGTCCGATTTTCTCATTTCCAGTCTTTTAAAATTCAAAATTGGATCATATTTTATGCTTGCAGGGTGTTTTCTCAATAAATACAGCCTTTCACATTTGTTTATTTTTCTGTTTCTGCACATCTGGGTTGGTTATATCTCCAATTAAATTGCATTCCAATTTATCTTATAATAGTAATAATAATAAAACTTCTGCAGATCAAATAAAGCCTCCCCAAGGAGTTGTTTCCTTTATACCCAGGCTAGAGTACAGACCATTTTGCACAGCCAATAGTGATTCAGATATAGTATATTTTAGATGCAAGGGCAAAACCTGTTCTTTTTATTTAATTCAAGGAGGGGAAGAAAATTTGAAAAATGTATCACTTTAAAGATGTATTTAGAGCCGGGCGTGGTGGCGCACACTTGTAATCCCAGCATTTGGGAGGCTGAGACCAGAGGATCTGGGTTCGCGGCCAGCCTCAGCTACCTAGTGAGACACTCTGCAACTTAGTGAGACTCGGTTTCAAAATAAAGAATAAAAAATAGGGCTGGGGGTATAGCTCGGAGGTAGAATGCTCCTGAGTTCAATCCCCAGTACCGCAAAAA
>PVLC010013625.1:0-41219 GCA_004027655.1 Graphiurus murinus | reverse complement strand
ACTAAGTTGAGGAGGGCCTCACTAGGTAGCTGAGGTTGGCCACGAACCCGGATCCTCCAGTCTCAGCCTCCCAAATGCTGGGATTACAAGCGTGCGCCACCATGCCCGGCTCCGATTTTATTTCTATTTTATTTTATTTATTTATTTTTGCGGTACTGGGGATTGAACTCAGGGGCACTCTACCTCCGAGCTATACCCCCAGCCCTATTTTTTTATTCTTTATTTTTTGAAACAGGGTCTCACTAAGTTGCGGAGTGCCTCACTAGGTAGCTGAGGCTGGCTGCGAACCCGGATCCTCTGGTCTCTGCCTCCCAAATGCTGGTATTACAAGCGTGCACCACCACGCCCAGCTGTCCGATTTTATTTTTTATTTTGAAACAGGGTCTCACTAAGTTCCTGAGGGCTCAGTAAGTTGCTGAAGCTGGCCTCAAACCTGCAATCCTCCTGTTTCAGCCTACCAAGTACTGGGATTACAGGTATGCGCCACCATACCCAGCATTTCTTTTGAGGGGGGGGTTGTGGGGTACTGGGAATTGAATCCTGGGACATTCTACTTTTGAGCTATCCCTTAGCCCTATTTTTTATTTTTCATCTTGAAACGGTCTCACTAAGTTGTGAAGGGCTTCACTGAGTTGCTGAGGCTGTCCTTGAACCTGTGATCCTCCTAGCTCAGCCTCCCAAGTACTAAGGTTACCAGCGTGCGCCAGTGCACCTGTGCGCCTGGCTCAGACCTGTCTTTCAGAGTACCAGGGGGCACAGCACCTCTTCCGGAAGATCTTGCCTGGGGCTGGTGGCTTCTTCGTGGTGCTCACTCTCCTCCCAGCTTGGGATCCTCTTTCCCAGCTAGAGAGCTTCCAGTGTGTGAGGGCCTTTCTCCCTTCTTACCATTGAGCACAGCAGGAATAGTGGGGTAGAATCTGGTGTCAAACCTTATCCAGTAGTTTCCTGGCCATTTCTTGGGTATTCTTGGGTCTGAGCATCCCTGACGTGGGTGACCAGTCCAGCCCCAGGTGAAAATAAAAGTGAGAATCCTAGAAGAGCTACTGTTACCCCTGCTGTGCCTGCTCCCCCACCCTTTGCCAGGGAGGAAATAGGACCCAAATTCCTCTAAGGCCTGTGTGGGATGTTTGCAGTTTTTGCCCTTTTTTTTTTTTTAGAACTGGGGATTGAACCCCGAGGCATTCTACCTTCGAGCTACACCCCCTGCCTGGTTTTATTTATTTGGAAACAGGGTCTTGTTAGGTTGAAAGTTGCTTGCTGAGGCTATCCTTGAACCTGCGTTCCTCTTGTCTCAGCCTCCCAAGTAGTGGGATTACAGGCAAGCCTGGCATTTTTGCCCTCTTCTAGTGGTCTTCCTGAATGCCTGGCTATGGTTCCAGGGCTCTTGGGATCCTGCTTAAAAATTTGGTCAGAAGACACAGCCAGTGTAGGAGCTGAGAGCTTTCCTCAGACCAGGTCTTGGCCTAGAGACACTTGCTCCCTGGCTCTTGTAGGGGTGCTGTCCCTGGCAGAGATTTGGAGGAGAGTGAGACCATTTGCAGCCCTTAACCCGGAGCTACAAGCATCGCTATGAGGACAACTCAGCCTTGTGCAAGTGTTACTTGGAGCCTGGACTTGACATGTGTTTTGCATTGATTTTCAGGGTAGGACACAGTGGGCTTGTGTTGGTGTCCATGGGCAGCGATGCAATGTAGAAGGCTTATTAGACAAGGGACCAAGACAGCCCAATTACCTGGTGGCAGGAGGGAGCCATGGGAAGGCCAGCCCAGGTAAGGGGAGGGCAGAACCATCAAGGGAACTGTGCTTCTCTGAGTGAGCCTTAGATGCTGTTTACGAGGGGACGCTGAGACCCACAACTTGCTGCGGCAGGGGATCTTACGATAATCCCTTGTTCACGGGGTTGGTAGCATGTTCAAGGTACCTGGGAGATGGCCAGCACTTGCTGCAATTTCAAAGACTGTTTATCTGGTCATCACCAGAGAGCCTTACTGATCCTACCCTAGCCAATAATGGTCTGTCCTGCTCAGCCTTTTCCTAGACTCCTTTCTGGGAGAACCACACACCCCTCATCCTGCATTGGTTCTAATTCAATGAGGCAGAGGAGGCAAGTGCAAAGGGGGTGGAGGAAAGCAGGTGTCCCTGGGCACCATGCAGGACTACCTGGAGATGGAGCAGCCTACAGTGGGCCCACGCTTCTGCTGTGCTGATAGCCCTGCCCCCATGAAAGCTAAAGCAACTCACAGGAGAATGGAAGCAAAACTTTATTCTTCTTGACTGGGAAAGAACTAAGGAGTGGTTGTGCATAGGACCCCCCACTCCTCACCTCTCCCAGAACTAAAGAAGACAGGCAGCGCCACCAAATGGCTCCCTTTGCCCAAGTGAAAGCCAAGAGGCTAGAGGCTGATCAGGGGAGGCAGGTGAGCACAGCGCAGGGCAGGGGCGACTGCAGTGATGGGGTGGCCAGGGCAGGCCGGGGGCCAGGATTCAGGGGAGGAAGGTAGGGATGCTTGGAGAGTGGGGCAGGCATGGGGACATGTCTTGTCATGAGAGCAGCTGGCTGGCACGGGTGCCAGGCTCATGGCACCATGACGCGGTAGGGGCTGCCCGGGATATGCTCATCGCCCCACTTGACCACCAGGGTGTACTCCCCTTTGTCCTTGAGCAGGTAGGAGACGCTGTAGAGCCGACTTCCCACGTGCTTCACTAGGATCTCCTCACATGGTGTCCTCGGGCCATGGACCCCCACCAGCAGCATGTTGTTGCCTGAGGTAGGAAGGGGCCTCAGTGCCAGGCCCCAGCCTCCTTCCTTCAGCTGTGACTATACTGACCTCCTCCCCATCCCTGTATCCTTTCCCTCACCTGTTTTGGAGAATAGCCCTTTCAAAGGGCTGCCAGCACCCTCCCCCTACCCAGGCCAGCGGAGGCAACTCCAGCTCTCCAAAGGCATTTTCTCAAGGGACAGAGGAAAAGCCAGGGAGGCCCAGATAGGAGGTATCTTTACAAGTGACAGCCACACCCCTAAATGTGGCTCCCAGGCTTCCCAGGTGCTAGCCATCCTGTCCTTTCTGGCCTTGTCTTTGCATACCTGCTTTGCTGCAGTCCACTGTGAAGCTGCTCTTCTGGCCTGCATAGGCCTTGCTCAGCCCTAGGCCCTTGGCAACAACTTTGCTGGCATCAGCAGCAAGACCTGGGCTTGGGGTTCCATGCTGTGGGGCCCCAGCAGCCTTGGTCATTGAGTCCACAAACACTGATGATGTCTCATGGAGGCTGTGGTTGCTCACGAGACGGGGGCCTGAGGGGAAGAGCAGGTGGAGCTGAGAGGTGGCTGGAATGCCAAGCAGTGGGTGGGCACCAGCAACCTGGCCCTTGGCTCACCTGTGACCTTGGCCTTGAAGGGACTGCCTGCAATGTGGTAGGGGCCACCATACTTGATGGAGATGAGGTAGCTACCAGGTGCCATGGGGGTATAGGTGACGCGGTAGCCCTCAGGGCACTCCTGGCAATCCATCTTCACTTTGGAGGGGCCATCGATGGTCACCGAAAGGGCACCAGCTCCGGCATTGCTCGTGTTCACAATAAACTCAGCTGGGCTCCCTGGGAGCATGAAAGGTCAGGCCAAGCCCATCCAGCCCACTTCCCTGTCCTGAGCCACCCAGCCCAGGCTTGTCACCTCCATGTGCCTCCTGCTGTCACCAAGAGCTTGGAGTTAGGAGCCTAGCAGCTGCATCGGTACTGTAAGTTATACCCATGGACCTACCTGTGACACCCCCTTCTAGACCTGCTCCATAGGCAGACACCAATCCTGGGTCCCCTCCATGCCCAGGCTCCCCAACTCGGATCTTGAAGGGGCTTCCAGGGATGTGGGTGCCATTGAACTTGACATCTATCAGGTAGATGCCATTCTCCCGTGGGATGAAGCGCACAGCATACTTATCTGAGGAACAGAAGGAAATGCTGCAGGTCTGGGGTTCCTTTCTTTTTTTTTTTTTTGCGGTACTGGGGATTGAACTCAGGGGCATTCTACCTCCGAGCTATACCCCCAGCCCTATTTTTTTATTCTTTATTTTGAAACCGAGTCTCACTAAGTTGCGGAGTGCCTCACTAGATAGCTGAGGCTGGCCGCGAACCTGGATCCTCCGGTCTCAGCCTCCCGAATGCTGGGATTACAAGTGTGCGCCACCACGCCCGGCTTGGGGTTTCTTTCTATAAACAGCAAATGGCATCTGCAGGGAATAGCCTCAGCCATGACCCTATCCATTTTCTCTGCCCATCAGTGAGGGCCCAACAGCTCTATGGGGTCCACACTGCTGCTTCCAGGGCTGTGCTGGGCACTCACACCCAGCAACATAGATGTCTTGAAGGCTGACATCTGTTTTAGACTCCCAAACAGCCTGCTGTTAAGGCTCCTTTACGAGCAAAATGCCTGCCTTGCTACCTTAGGTTACTGTGACTGCCACATCCTCTGCACATTAACTGGGGCTCAGGGATGGGCAGGAACTTGCTTCAGGTCATGTAGCTAGGAGGTGAAAGGACTAGGCTGTGAAACTAGTACATAAAATCTATTGCAAATGCCATGCCCCTGGCCACAGGGCCAGGGAGATGTTTGGATAGGTTTAGCACCTCTCCCTCTGGAGATTACATGGTAATACCTGCAGAAGGTCTTGTTAGTATCCATGGCTGGCGAGCCAGGTTCCCCAAGTGCTTAGGCTGTCAGTTGGGGAAGAGTTTCCTGGCTGAGGGTACCCAGGCACTGAGGCCCATTCTGGGTTGTTTCAGAATCTGTATCTTCCTTTTGTATTCTCAGCCTGTTTTCAGCCAGCTGGGCAGGCCCTAGGAAGGCCTGCTGCCCCTGGTGGGGCCAGGGCAGATGACTGGGCAGGAACAGGGCCTCACCTTGGTCAATCTCTGTGACATAGCACTCCTCCAGGGCTCCTGAGGGGCTGTGTACCTTGGCATCAATCGCCCCCTTGGCCCCGTTCAGGCTGACTGCAAAAGAGGCTGGCTGGTTGACCTTTAGCCCTGACTCCTGGAAGCACAGCAAATGTGGTTAGATGGGGTTGCTGGGGTTAGAGCAGGGGAGGAAGGCAGGGCCCCAGAAGCAGGAGGCCCACAGGGTTGCACTTACCCATCTGGCATCCAACTTGGTTTAAAGAGGGAGAGCCATTGATTTGTGAGATTGGCAAGCCACAGGCACTCCTACCAGTCCCCTTCCCCCCAGGCCCTAGGTCTGCAATCACACACACACCTAGGTGGCAGGAAGGGAGGGTGGCTCCACCCTGTGGGCACACCCAGCCCTAGCAGGCTGTCCCTCTTTAAACCTCAGCCCTGGTGCTCAAAGGGCACAGGCTTCTGTTCAAAGCCTTTAGACCTGAGACACGAGAAAAACTCCACGCAGTGGGCAAGGCACTTCCTGCCAGCCCCAAGCATGGGCTGCACCCGGCCAGAGCAGAGGCTTCGTGCCCAGAGCTGTTCTGGGTAGGTCACCCAACACAGAGCCGAGGCCTGCTCTCTACAGTTGTTCTGGTCTGGCCGGGCCCAGGAGCCCCAGGTGGGCAGTTTCTCTCAGTGCCTCACCTGAAGACTAGAAACAGTAAGGCGGCGGGCGTCACCAGACGGAGAAGCCACAGGCACCACGAAGGGGCTATCAGGGATGTGCTCCTCATTGAACTTGACTGAGACTTCATAGTCACCTGTGCAGGGAGAGAGCATAAGGTTGCTGGGTGGACCACATACCCCCAAAGCCCAGTCCATGGAAAGCACACTGGAAGGTTCCAACTCAGCATTCAGACCTTCTGCCCCCCACTTAGGTGGCCCTAGGACCTCAAGGTAGAGAGTAGGAACCAGGTTGGGCTGACTCTGCAGCCCCCAGGGCCAACACCTGCACTCAGGTCCACTTCCTCCAACCCCCCAGCCAGTACTGTCCCCAATACCTGGCTCCTGTACAACATAGGCCACACCACAGGAACCATCCTTGCGATCCTCGAAGGAGATCTCAGCCTTGCTGGGGCCCTCAACAGCAATGGCCAGGCCCCCAGCGCCAGCTTCCCTGGTCCAAATGCTGAATTCGGCTGTGGGAGAGCAACATGTCCTCATGGAGGGCCAGCCCCTTGGCCTCAGCTACCTCCAAGCATGGCCAAGATCAACAGGGCTCGTAGTGACTTTCTCTACCCCCACCCCCGCCAGGCCCACCCAGGAAAGCAGGAGCTCAGGAGACAAGCACACCTACCAGGCACTCCGGCTTCAGCCCTCTCCAGGCCAGGACCCCCAGCACGGACCTTGTGGGCACCCCCTTCCCCCAGAGGCCCCACAGTGAACTGGAAGGGGCTCCCAGGTACATGTTGGCCCTTATATTTGACGCTGACTGTGTGCATGCCCATCTCAGCAGGCACAAATCTGATGCAGTAGGTATGGTTCTCTCCTTCCACAATCTCTGCTTCATGGGTCTTGCCAGATGGGCTGGTCACTTGAGCTGTCATGTCCTGGATGCTAATTTCTACAAGTGGGGGGTAGCCTGGTGAGCAGGAGCCCTAGGCCCCACCCTTGTGCTTAGGGTTACTCTAGGACCCTCCCTGGGCTCCCTAAAGTTCCTACCAGGGATCTTCAGGCTGAGGTCACAATGGCTGCCAACGTTGGCCACTGAAGGGGCCCGTCGCCTACGCGTGATGCTCTCTTTCACCCGACCCTCACCTGTCACCTTTACAGAGAAGGGGCTGCCTGCAGGAAGAAAACACAGCCTGTGTCCCACATAGGTCACATGCTGAGGGGCTGGCCCCGGGGTGTTACAAGGCAGCGGCAGGAAGTGTGAGGCTACTAAACTCACCAGGCACATGCTGGTCGGCAAATTTGATGTTTATGATGTAGTTGCCAGGCTCTGTGGGGCAGTAGGTGACTCTGCAAGTACCATCTTCCAGGTCCTCTGTGTTGATGTCCACTTTGCTGGGGCCCTCAATGGACAGGCTAAGCCCACCATAGCCTGGTGGATGGACAAACCTGAGCCAGGGAGCCAAGCACAGCTGTACTGCCCCAGCTGGCAGGCTGCCACTGCCTACCTGCATCTCGGGTGTCGATGATAAACTCTGCAGGCTCAAAAGTGTGGCCTTCATGGAGGCCCTGGCCTGAGACCCGCACACGGCTGGCATCCCCGATCTCCGATTGGCTGATCACCACTGGGATGGGGCTGCTCGCCACATGCTGGCCGTTCTTCTTCACGTGCACCATATGCTCCCCCGTCTCCTTTGGCACGAATGAAATCCCTGAGCACAGTGCAGGGCTGTCAGCCAGGGAAGGAGTGAGCCTACAGCCTCCCTCCTTTTTTTTTATGTGTGTGTGGGGCATACTGCAGCTTAAACCAGAGCCATTAGCTACCTCTGAAGTATACCCTCATCCATTTGTGTATGTGTGGTACTGAGGACTGAACTCAGGGACATTCTACCTCTGAGTTACAACCCCAGACCTTTTTATTTTGAAGGAGGAGCTCACTAAGTTGCTGAGCCTCTGTGTGTGTGCGTGTTTTTTGGGGGGGGGATTCTACTCTCAGAGGCATTCTATCTTCAAGCTATGAGCTACACCCCCAACCTGATTTTACTTTTGTTTGGAAACAGGGTCTCACTAAGTTGCTGAGGCTGGTCTTGAGCTTGCAATCCTTCTATATCAGCCTCCCAAGTACTGGGATTACAGGTGGGTGCCACCATGCCTTTCTGTTTCCCTCTCCAGAAACACTTGGTTCCCTCTCAGCCTCTTACCCACGTGGCCATTACGCAGTCGCTTCAGTAAACAGGGCTCCTCTCGGCCTGAGGGTGGTACCACAGTGGCTGTCAATAGGCTGAGGTCTGTTTCTGAGATGTTAATGGGGATGTCAGCAGCAGAGCCCACCTTTAGGTGAGACATACGCATGGAGTCGTCACCTGGAGGAGGTGCAAGGCATTCATCACTGTGCGTCCAGCTGCAGGACACCATGTCCATCCTATCTCCTCTCTCTGACAAGCCAGAGGCAAAACCACTCACCTGTGACCCTGGCAGTGAAGGGGCTGCCTGGGATGTGCTGCTCATTGTACTTGACTAGGATGCTATAGTCACCAGGCAGCACAGGTAGGTAGGAAACACTACATGTCCCATCTTGGTTGTCAGTGCAGCTGATTTCTGCTTTGGATGGACCCTCGATGGCTAGCGACAAGCCCCCTGGAGAGAGTCACAGGTGAGTATGGAAACTGTGCTTAGGGACACATTGCTGGGCCTGGATACCTGACAGTCAAGCAGAGGCCGGGGAGACAGAGCAGAGAGCCCCACTCAGGAACATCTCCTATAGCCAGCCCTCAACCAAGTAGACACAGAGCGGGTCAAGCTTAGAGCTGTTACTCACCCTCTCCTGCATCCTTGGTATTGACAGTGAAGGTGGCAGGCTTGTTGACCACTCCATGGGTGAGGCCAGGCCCATAAGCAGTAACGTGGCCACAGTTGACATAGTCCACATAGAACTGCAGGGGGCTTCCTAAGGCAAAGAATAGGGGGCACAATGGAATATCAGCCTCATGTCCCCACATCCCTATCTCTGTAAGATGGTAGCAGCAGCAATGGGTGAGGTGGGCCCACCTGGAATGTGCATGTTGTCGTAGCGGATGTCCATCTCATGCAGGCCAGCCTCACTGGGAGCATAACGCACTGTCACAGTGCCATCCTTATTGTCAGTGATGGAGGGCTGTGCCACCTTGCCTGAAGGCATCCGAACCTCCCCTGCAGAGCAGTGGGTCTGGGGTTAGGGCAGCTCTTTGACACACCCTGGCCTCCTCCTCAGTTTCCAAGCTTCTTCCCAACCCCTGCTCACCAGTGATCTCGCCCTTCTTGATGGTGAAGGGGATGACAAGGTCAAAGGGTCTCAGACTGGTCACATCCAGCCCATTGACACCCACCAGGGGCCTCTCTGGAGCCTGCAGGGGAGATAGAGGGCTTAGGTAAGTAGTTGTGGGAGAACCTAAGGTCCCTCTGCACATGTGGTAGAACAGAGCCTCATGGGAACATATGGCTAGCCAGCCCCAGTGTCCCTCTGGGCTGGGCAAGACAAGAGCAGGTGGTCTAGGCCTTACCCATGTCTGCTGGCCACCTTGGGCATAGGTGTACTGCGGAGCCAGCTGCTGAGGCCGTAATGAGGGCTGTGCTGTAGGCTGGTCCCCAGCCAGAGCCTGCAGAGCAAAGTGAGAAATGGAGACCCTGTCTCACAAAAGGACTCTGGAGAAAGCCCTTTTGGGCTAGAACCTGCCCAAATTCCTCTGCCCACCCAGCCCTGGCCTCTTCTCACTGTCACTTGGAAGGGGCTGTTGGGTACGTGCTCGCCGCCAAAGCGCACACAGATGACGTATTTGCCCGGCTGGGGAGCTGTGTAGAAGATGTCGAAGGTGCCATCCTCATTCTCCACCACATCCACATCCACCTCTGAGCCATCAGGGGTGCACACAGTGCAGGTCACCTTGCCTTTGCCTGCTGCCTTCGTGTCCACAGTGATCACCGTCTCCTCCCCAATCTGGATGGTGGGACCGATGCCAGCACCTGGTAGGGCAGGGCGGGTCCCCAAAGGGGGGCCAGCGGGTGAGCCTGGCACTCAGACTGTTCCCATCAGCCTACTGCCCATCGGGGCCTCTTACTGCCACCACCAAGCACAGCCAGGCCTCCCACCCCACCCTGTACCCCAAGCTGGAATGGCGAGTAGTTTCTCAGAAGGCAGGAAGGAGTCTCCTGACCACCTCAAGCTCAAACCCCCACATGGGAGAAGCCTGACCAGTGGCACCCAGGTGCCTGGGAGGAAAAGGAAGGGCCCATCCTGGCACAAGCATTTACTGCCACCTCCCCTGCCAACTCAGCCTCAACCAGTCCTGTGCCCATGCTGACTATTACCAGCACTCTGGCTGGGCCCACGGCTGCCTGTTTCCCTGTGGACCCCAGGCCCCAGTGCAGTGTGTGGATGCAGTGAGGCAGAGTCCTGCTGCAGCGTGGGAGGACGTGACACTTGCCTCCCTACCCCCCAGGCCTGAAGGTGAAACTGGAGTTTCCTGACAACTGAGAACGCTCGCTCGCTCAACCAGAGGCTTGTGGTAAGAGGCAGCCCAGCGCAGCCTGGCATAGGCGGGAGCAGGAGAGCAGGGAGGCAGCAGGGTTAGCACCTGAGTAGCATAACACAGCAGAGCAGTGGCAGCACCCAGGAACAGGAGGTCCAAGCCACAGCTATCACCGATAGGTTGCAAGGGCAGAGCAGTTGAGCAGCCTCTAGGACCCCATAGTGCCCAAGGAAAGGGGTGGGACAGTGACGTTATGATCTGGGGCTCAGCTGTGGAGGCTTGGGAGGCTGTGGGCTGTGAAGCCTGGCAGCAAGAGCACCCCTGCAGCCCGGCCTCCCGCCAGGAAAGCAGCTGGGAGCACCAAACCTGCTTGAGGGCCAAGTTCAAGGAACCCCCTGGCCATCCTGCCACCAAGCCCTCCATCAGCCAAGGGCTCCTGCTACACTAGGTTCTATGCTGGTTTTCCATAGCCCAAGTGGCTCTCCTCTCTAGACCTGGCCACTGGCTGCCTTGTGAGGCATCACTCATGCCTACCCTTTGCCATCTAGTTTAGTAGCTTGGGCCCTATCCTGACAGCTGCCCATGATTCCCCATTTCCTCACTCAGGCCCCAGCACTTCAGCAGGTCTTGGCCACGTCATCCTCAAAGTACACCCCCTAACTGTGCTTCTGCCTGAAACCCCATGGCCACTGACCTGGCTCAAGCCAACTTTCTGGTTTGCCTGAAAGCAACTTAAGCCCCTAACTGGGCTCCCTGCCTCTATTCCACATATAGCAGCCGGAGAAATTGAGGCTACTCTGAGTCTTGCCCTTTCCCTCTGGTCCCCAAGGCCCTTGGGATCAGGCTCCTCCCAATCCTCAGCCTCCCCTGTCCTGCACACATACACACCTTCATCTCAGATTTCATGTCCTGCTCTATGAGATTATTTAGCCCCTGCCACAAAACCCTCTCCACTCTCTAACAATGTTCCTGGCCATGTGCCCAAGTGCCAGCCTTGCAGTTGTCAGAGGCCTCTGAGTAGTTGTAGCCTTATATCGGCCTCTCTGGTGTATCCCTGGCTGGGGCAGGCAAATTTCTATGCCTGGTTGGGATTGTCTGAATAACGTCACTGCTGGGGGGATAGGGAAAAGGAGGGAAGAAAGAAGATGGGCCAGAGTGCACTTTGGGGCTCTGAGGCCGGGCCGGGCCGGGCCCCGCCGTGCTGGCCACCCAAGCAGTTGACACTGGCGCTACTGCACTACCAGCCAGCCCCACCCGCTCATGCACCTCCCCCGGCCCGGGACACAGAGGCCCCTGGGAGGTGGGGATGGAGGTCTGTGGATCTGACCAGGGCTAGAGACTCCCACTGAATGGGGGAGATCCCTTGTCCCCTTAGCTCAGGCAGGAGCACCTGTGAGAAGGAAGTGCCTGCTGCCCATCTCTGGGTGCTTCCCCGGTGTGCCAAGATCCCCAGACCCCAAAATCCCCAGTGGGGTGCCTCTCAGGATACACCTCACCCCAAAGCTCTCAGCTGCAACCCGAGTTCGTAGATGGGGAAATGGAGGCCCAGAGAGGGGAAGGGCTGGAGCGATCATGCTCAGCTCCAGAAACCTCCCTGGGCCCTAACCCACCAGCCCACAGCCTTGTCTTGTACAGCCTCCCCCACTCTGTCCCTGCCTAGAGCTGCAGCTGGAACTGTCCTGGGAATTAGCAATGAAGAGGAAAGGAAGCTGCCCCTCTGGGCAGGAGGGGCATTGGGAGTGGCCCCAGCAAGCAGCTTACCTAGCCCGTGACCTCCGATTGACACTGAGGTGAGAGGGCAGAGAGCAAGGAGAAAGGTCAGGTGAGTCACTCAAGGGGGCGGCCCCCACTCCCACACGCCGCCCCAAGCAGCGAGCCCTTGCACACAGGCACACCCAAGCCCCGTGCCGAGCGCCGCCGTGGCTACTGGCAGGCTGGCTCACCTGTAACTGTGCACTTGCTGGCATCCCCAGTGGGCACGGCCCGGACGCGGTATGGGGAGAAGGGGATCTCGTCACCACCATACTTGATGAGGATGGTGTAGCGGCCTGTCACATCAGGCACGTAGGCCACTGTGTATGTGCCATCATGGTTGTCTTGGATGTGTGTCTTCTTGGGCTTGCCTTCAGGGTCCTGTGTGGCAGAGCACAGGGGAAGAGGTTGGGCAAAGTTCAGCTAGACCCAGCCCTGCCTAGAAGGAGGCCCTCTGGAAGGAGAACCAAGCACTGCTGTTATGGATATAGCCTGGGGGCCCCTCAACTACCATGGCCCCAAATGTCTGCCTGCAACTGACATTGTCTTTTACTTTCCCATAGGCAGAGTCCAGAATGGACAACCCTTCCCCCAAACATCCAATGTGACAATAGGCAGAGCCAGGGATCTTGGTGCCCAACCTTGGCACCAGAGCCTGCCCCCGCACTAGGAAGGGCACATGTGGGAAGATCTAAGGGCATCATTCTTATACCTGTCCTAGGAGAATATTACAGGCTGGGAAACTGAAGCACTAAAGGCTTTGGGGCTGTGCTCAAAGTCAACAGAATTGGGTGCAGTGGTGTGTGCCTATAATCCTAGTACTTGGAAGGCTGAGACAAGAGGATCCAAGTTTGAGGCCAGCCTCAGCAACTTAGTGAGAGGCTGTTTTCAAAATTAAATAGAAAGGGCTGGGGATGTAGCTCAGTGATAGAGCACCCCTGGGTTCAATCCCCAGTACCACACACACACAAAAGTCAACAGTGAGTGATTGTTCTCAGGCAAGCCTGTACCTATCACCACCATCCTAAGGTAGTCACAACCTTAGCAAGCCAAAGCAGGTGGCCTGTCCTTTCCTGCCCTCCCAAAGCTACTCCCTAGGGAGACTAGAGACCTGTACCACTCTGCCTATCCCATTGGCAGCCCCATAGGCCTGGCCCCTTTGCTCCTCCCCAGTACTGGAACTGCAATACAGCTTGGAAAGCTGGTGAGCTCACCGTGATCTGGACAGCCAGCAGACCCTCCCCAGCATCCTTTGCGTCAATGGTGAACTCCACAGGCAGGCTGGCAGGCACACCAGTAGTATTGAGTCCAGGGCCACTGGCCTTCACCTTGCTGGCATCATGTGTAGGCAGCACCTTGACCTTGAAGGGGCTGTGGAGCCAGAGTATTGTGAATGGTCAGATAGCTCTCAGCACCCATACTACCTCCCCATAGGCAGTAGGCCCTGCTCTTACCTCCGGGGAACCTCTTCTTCCCCATACATCACTGAGATACTGTAGGGCCCCTCTCGGCTGGGCACGTAGTTGACTGTCTGGGTGCCATCAGCATTGTCGACCACATCCACTGGCTCCACCAGGCCTGGCCCCAGTCCCAGGGACAGAGCTTCAGCTGGCTTCCTGGGCCACCACCTCTGCCCCACTGGACAGCCAAGACTCAGCCCTAGGCCTAGACCTTGCCATGTCCTCACCTGCCAATCCCGGGAATGGTACCAAGCCTGCCCTCCTTCTTGCCACATCTGTTCAGTGGACAAGTCCTATCTGTTCTAACTCATCCAGGTTTCTGCCTGGTTCTGCCATCACCGGAGGCTCTTCCACCAACTGCCTGCACACCTGCCCCAGCCTCTGCATGCTGGACCTTCGGTCTCCTTCCCCACCCTTCAAAGAAGATGCTGCCTCCCTAGCCCTGCTCCCACGTGTGTGAACACTCGCTTACCTTTGGGCCCCTGCACTTTGACCTGCAGTGGGGCCACGCCAGCCTTGCTTGTGTCCACCTGGAAGGACTGAGGGAGGTTGGCACGGACCATGCCTGGGCTCAGGCCAGGCCCAGAGCACTTGACCTTGGATGCATCTGTCACATCATGCACAGGAACCTTAAAGGGACTACCTGGGGTCAGAGCAGAGGGGTGGCAACTGTATAAGACAGAGTGGGGATGAGCGGGAAGTCTTAACCCTACCCTGGTTATCACCTCCTCACCTGGCACTTGGTGGCCACCATAAGTGACATTAAGGCTGTAGGTGCCGGCCTCATAGGGGATGTACTCAACTGAGCAGCTGCCATCCTTGTTATCCATGCAGGACATCTTGGCCTCTGAGGGGCCTTCTACAGCCAAGCCCAGGCCACCTGTGCCAGCTCCCCTGGTCCAAATGGACAGCTTGTCATTCCCTGGGGTCCCAGGCCCATTGGCTCCCCCTGCCTCCCTGGTGGTTCATTCACCTGGTCTCCACGGTGAACTTGTTGGGTTTATTGGTGGTACCGCTTTGGATTCCTGGCCCATGTACACGCACCCGGGAAGGGTCGCAGCCCTCAGTCACGGGCACCTGGAAGGGGCTGCTGGGCACAGGGCTGCCATCATAGGTCACGTTGACAGAGTGGAGTCCTAGAGGACAGGCCAGGTCAGGAGGAGCCTGGGTGGCCCTACCTGCCCAAGGGAGTCCCAACACATACCTTCCTCATATGGCGTGTATTCCACTTTGTATGTGCCATCACCGCAGTCCTGCACGTAGGTCTCAGTCAGGTTGCCAGAGGGGTTGGCCACACGAGCCTTGACATGTGGCCCGCCGGTCTGCGTCAGAGCCCGGGCATCCACACTAAACTCAGTGGTAGCCTCTCGGAAGACGCCTAGAGAGGGACACAATGAATCTGGGTCTTTAGGGATCCTGACTCCTCACCCCCCCCTCCATGTACCACATAAGAGGCCTCCTTACCTTGGCCCTCAATCCCAGGTCCATAGCATTGGACACCTGAGGTGTCCACGGCAGGCTCCACCTGAAGCTTGCTGGGGAAGTTGGGCACAGGCTGGCCACCATACTTGATGGTAACAGTGTAGGCCCCAGGGCAGAGAGGAATGTAGGTGATAGTGTGTGTGCCATCACCGTGGTCCTGGATATATACTTCGGCTGGCAGCCCTGCCTCAGAGCAGATCTCAATGGTCAGTTCCGCACTGCCGGCACTTGAGCAGTCCACTTGGAACTGGCCCACCTCACCAGCAGTGGCCCGCTCCAGCCCAGGGCCTGAGCACTTGACCTTGGATGCATCGAAGCAGGGAACCACATGGGCCTTGAACGGAGAGCCAGGAATGTGGGTGTCGGCAAAGAGGATGTTGATGTTGTAGTCTCCAGGCTCAGTGGGCACATAGGACACGGAGCATGTGCCATCCCCGTTGTCCAGGCATTCGAGCTGTGCCTCACAGGGGCCTTCCACTGTCAGGCCCAGGCCGCCTGTGCCAGCACCTTTGGTGTCAATGGTGAAGCGGGCAGGGGAGCCTGCACTGCCCCCCTGCAGCCCTGGCCCAAATGCCTTCACCTACGGGAAGAGAACATGAGAAGCTGAGGCTACGTTGCCTCCAGTCTGGCCCTCCATCTCACTCCATTTGCCCTGGATTTCCTCCCCCGCCAAATGGGGACATGAGTAGGCACAGCTGCCTCCAGCTGGGCCATCTTCTGTCATAAGGGCAAAAGTGAGAAAGGATGAAGGCAAGTCTGGAGAAGATGGTGTGCCCTCTGGGCCCTCAGAAAGTACAATTGGCTCCACCCTTAGGGCCTCCCCAAACCTCTTACCTTGCTAGGCTTGGTGGGGGCCATGGCTTCTAGAGGAAAGGGGCTGCCGGGGACAGGCACACCATCATAGGTCACCTCTACCTCATAGGGCCCCTCCTCACGGGGCACGAAGTGCACCACACTATTGTCGGCCCCCAGTCCTGGCTCCACCTTGCAGGGTACCACTGCCCCTGAGGGGCCCACAATCTTGGATGCCACTTTGCCTTGGCCACCTGCACCCTTTGACTTGACTGTGAACTCCTGGTCTTTGCCAACATCCACTTCTGTCAAGATGATGAAAGGAGAGAAAGAGAGCTGTGACACCCAGCTTAGGCCACCTCTGGGGTAAGAGTCAGGCTGGGCAAGGCTGGGGTATCCTTAGGGACTGTAAGTGCTTGACTACTTACTCTCTCCCAGGCCAGACACCTTGATCTTGCTGAGATCCAGGCTTGGAGATACTCCCACTGAAAAGGGGCTCTTGGGGATGGGATCCCCTCCGTAAGTGACATTGACACCCACTGGGCCCTGAGGGGAGTGCAGAAAGGCAGGGGGTGTTCAGAAACAGGCTTTGTTCCCCAACACCCCTCCCGGGTAAGAAATGAGACTTGGCAGGAAGCCCCCCTTGAGCAGCCCACCTAACCAGCCCTCACACAAAATGACTGGTGTAAGGGTATGGCCATGGGGGGTTAGATGGCTACCTGCTGCACAGGAGTGTACTTGACCGTGTAGGTGTTATCATGGTGATCAATGATGTCCACGTCTCGTGCTACATCCCCCTTAGCCAGCCCTGAGAACTGGACATCCAGCTTGCCTTTGCCAGCAGCTTTAGCATTAACGGTGAAATGGGTGGGTTTGCCAAGCTCAACACCTAAGGAGACACAGCAATTACATAGGGGAACCTCGCCCTGAGTCCCTGATCCTTAAAGCCTCCCCACATTCCACAGAGTACTTGTCTTTACCCGTGCGACTAAGGCCAGGGCCCTCAGCCTTCACCTTGCTGGCATCATGGGAGGGCTCCACCTTGACCCGGATGGGGCTGGTGGGTGTGGCCTAGAAGAGGTGGGAGGAGAAGGATGAGGAGAACAGCACCCCAACACCCAGCAGTCTAGGGGCCAGTAGCAGTAGCACCCACCTGGTCAGCAAAAAGGACCATGATGGTGTAACTGCCAGCCCCACGGGGCGTGTACTTGACTGTGAAAGTATCGTTGTCATTCCGGATGATGTCAAAGTCGATGTCAGCCTCGGCAGGGCCCACCACTCCAGGTGCACACTTGATGCCAATGCTGACATCACCTGTTGGGAAGGGGGGAGAGCAGCAGAGGCTGAGACTTTGTGAGGACACCCCACACACTTAACCACCCAACCAGGGCCAGAGACCTTACCCTGGCCGGCCTCTGTGCAGTCCACAGTGAAGTAGGTGGGCTCGTGAGCCTTGAGCCCTGTTTTGGCCACTCCTGGGCCATACACCTTGACCTTGTTTGGGTGGCTGCCAGCCCCCACGTTTACCTGTTGGGCATGAGGGAAAATGCAAGGACATGACCAGCCTGGGGAGGCAAAAGCTCCCTCAACTATTGGTGGTTGACAGGCAAAATGGGGCAGTTGCCTTGGAATGGGTCTGGCGGTTTCTCAAACAGTGACTATATGACACTGCAATTACACTTCCTAGAACTTTACCCAAGAGAAACCAAAACCTAGGTCTACACAAATGCTTGTACCCAGATGTTCCTAGCAGTGCTATTCACAATCAGCTCAAAGTCAAAACTTTTTTTTGTAGTACTGGGGATTGAACCCAGGGACTTTCTATCTCCGAGGTACACCCCCAGCCCTAATTTTATTCTTTATTTGCAGATGACCTCACCAAGTAGCTGAGGCTGACCACGAACCTGCAATCCTCCTGTCTCAGTTTCTTAAGTACTGGGATTACAAGCGGGCACCACCATGCCCGGCTTCAAAGTCAAAACATTCTAAAGGCCCAGCAAATGAATGGATAAACATAACGAATGTGGTCCATCCATACAATGAGACATTATTATTATTATTATTTTGGTACTCAAAGTTGAACCCAGGGGCATTCTACATCTGAGCTATACTCCCAGTCCTTTTTAGTTTGAAACAGGGTCTTACTAAGTTGCTGAAACTGGCCTCAAACTTCCAATCATCCTGTCTCAAGTCTCCCAAGTGCTGGAATTACAGGTGTGTGTCACTGCCTAGCTCTTCATTCCTTTTTATGACCAAATATTACTGTGCCAGATGTGGTGATTGCCTGTAATCCCAGTACTTGGGAGACTGAAATAGGAGTATCACATATTTGAGGCTAATCTCAGCAACTTAGCAAGACTTGGTGGCGCATGCTTGTAATCCCAGTACTTGGGAAGCTGAGACAGGAGGATCGCAGGTTTGCAGCCAGCCTCAGCTACTTAGTTAGGCCCTCTGAAACTTAGTGAGACCCTGTTTCCAAATAAATAAAAAATAGGGCTGGGGTGTAGCTCGGAGATAGAATGCCTTTGGGCTCAATCTCCAGTACCACACACACATACAAAAAAAAAATTAAAAAGGCTGGGGGTGTAGCTTGGCAGTAGAAAGCTCTCGAGTTCAATTCCCAGTGCCAAAAAATACAAATAAGGAGTGAAGCACTAACACATGCTACAATGTAGAAGAACCTTAACACAATACTCAGTGAAAACCAGAGACAAAAGGTCACATATAAGATTCCATCTATAAGAAGCAAATCCACAAAAATACAAAGTAGATTAGTGGTGGCTGGGGGGCCAAGGAGTCAGGAGGGTGAGAATTTCTTTAAGAATAATGAAAATATCTTCAACTTAGTTTGTGGTGATGGTCGCATAATTCTGTGAATGTACTAAAAACCACTAAGCTGTGTCCTTTAAATGGGCTCACTCGCCAGGCGTGGTGGTGCACGCTTCTAATCCCAGTACTTGGGAGGCTGAGACAGGATGATCTGGGTTCACAGCCAGCCTCAGCTACTTAGTGAGGCCTTCCACAACTTAGTGAGACCCTGTTTCAAAATAAAGAATAAAAAATAGGACTGGGGGTATAGCTTGGAGGTAGAATGCCCCTGGGTTCAATCCCCAGTTCTGCCAAAAAAAAAGGGGGGGGGGCTCACTCACTCGGAAGGGGCTGTTAGGAATGCTAACACCTCCCCAGGACACCATGGCTGTGTGCTTCACTGGCTTCCTGGGCACATAGGAGCAACTGTAAGTGCCATTGCCGTTGTCCTTGACTGTTGCCTCTACAGGGCAGCCTTCATTGTCCTGCAAGGTAGGCAAAAGCAGGCAGCCTGCTGGTCAGTGCCCCCAGGACTGGGGCCCACCTGCCCTGTCTCCATCATTAGTGTGTGTCCCACCTGGACTTGAACTCGGAGAGGGGCCTTCCCGCCATGCTTGGCATCTACGGTGAACTCTGCTAGTTTGTTGACAGCAACACCAGTCTTTTCCAATCCAGGCCCACGGGCCTTCACCTGGTAAGAGACCACCCAGATCTCAGAACACAAAGTCAAGTCCACCAAAACCACAAGCCAGGCAGGGCAGGCAGGGACACAGAGTTCCAGGAGTACAGTGCTGGGTGACAAGACAGGGGTATGCCCACCCTCAGCTGGCTTCCCAAGCTGAGACACAGGCTAGTGTCGCCTGCCCTTTACCCTGTCTGGGTGAAAGTCCTGGGGCGCATCACGGATGTCAGCCATGAAGGGGCTGAGGCGGATGTCCTCGCTGTTGCAGAGCACATGAACAGCATATTCGCCCGCCTCCTGGGGCCAGTAGCGCACGTCACAGGATCCATCACCTTTGTCATCACATTCAATCTTGGCCTGTGATGGACCTTCCACCGAGAAACCTGACAACAACCACCAGTCCTATGATTGCCCTGGAGCCTCAGGGAGGGTGGGCTGCCCTTGCCACTCTTCCCCCTAGGTGCCCATACTGAAGCCCCTAGGTATCCAACTTACCCAGGGTGCCTACGTCGTCCCCAATGGCCTCTACCACGAAGTCCGCTGACTTGCCAACGACACCGCCCTCCAGCCCAGGGCCCCAGGCTCGCACCTTCTGATTGCCACATTCAGTGCCCACCTTCACTTCGAAGGGACTGCAAATGGGAGAGCCACATAGGGAAGCACTGAGAGGCCCTGCGCTGCAGAGAAGCCTCCCTGTGCCCAGCACTATGGGCCAGGCAGGAAGAGCCACCGGCCCTTTGTTATCAGCCAGGGAAATGAGAGGACTCAGAAAATGCCAAGCAGTGGAGAAAAGGCCTGGGAGCCTCACCTGCGCCCAATGTTTTGGCCACCCCACGTGATGGTGACGATGTAAGTGCCAGGGATTGTGGGGTAATAGTCAAAGACATACACGCCATCCCCCAAGTCCTTCTGCTTCACACGCTCCTCACCCTCTGCGGAGACAATGAAGGCATCAGGCCTGCCCAAGTGACCCTGAGGGCTGCTGCTGGCACCCATTCCAGCCCCAAGCCAACTTACTGGGGCCCTTTACAGTGACCTTCAGCTCCCCGCTGCCAGCACCCTTCGTGTACACCTTGAAGTCAGCAGTCTCCTTCACCCGCACACCCTTAGGTTGGAGGCCCCGGCCAACAGCCCGGCAGGCAGCTGGGTTACAGGCTATGGGCAGAGGAGCTGATTTAGGCACTGGAAACGAGGGCTGGGTGTCCCCCTCCCTTGCTTCCCACAGGACTAGGCTGTTGGGATTGGAGGGTCCCTCAGAGGTTGGCTCAACAGGCTAGTGAGGCACATGCAAGAAAGAACTGGAATGGGCCATGACCTCAGGACCTGTGTCCCAAGCCAAGACATGACAGGCCTCCTCCCACCTGCTCCATCCTAGCCCAAAGACCCCCACCAAGCCCTCCCCTCCAAGATGAAGATGGAGCCAAGTACCGTTGACCCTGTGAGCAGAGTAGAGAGCAGCAGGTTTCTAGACAGCTGGAGCGAGCTCTTCCGAAGGTAAAAGCATGGAGAAGAGAGATGGAGAGGGGCGAAAAGAGGAGGGAGGGCCCCAGCAGGGAGGAAAGACAGCATATGCCCAGACAGTGGAAGCTCAGAGACCGGGTGCTGGAGCTGGACAGCCCCACTGGGCTCCCCTTCCCCCAGGAGGCCCAGGTAACAGCACCAGTGTGGGGAAGGGTGCCCAGGGCAGGGCCTACCTTGGCCAACAGTGACAGTGTAGGGGCTTCGAGGGATGGGCACACCAGCAAAGGTGACGTGCACCGTGTGAACACCCTCCATGGTGGGCTGGTAGCTGCAGCGATATGTGCTGTCACCTCGGGCCTCTAGCTGAGGTTCCACTGTGCCTTTCTGTCCTGCAGGGTCCTGGATCACGACCTCTACCTCACCCGTGCCAGCTCCTGCCACAAAGCATAGGCTCAGCTCTCAGGCTCGAGCATGGCTCTACCTCCAGGTCAGCTGGGCCGTTGGCAGCCTTTCCTTACCTGCCGTGAAGATCTCAAAGTAGGTGGTCTTATTAGCAATGTTGCCACTGGGCTCCAGGCCAGGTCCCTGGGCAGTCACTTTGCTGGCATCACCTTGTGACTTGTCCACATACACCTCAAAGGGGCTCTTGGCAATATGCTGGCCAGCAAAGAGCACAGTCACCTGTTCCCAGGAGGAGAGGCCATGAGGGCAGGGTTGGCACCCTCCAGCCACTGCCCATGGCCACCAGCCTCCCTGCCAGCTGAGGGCTCACCTTATGAGTCCCCGTCACTTTGGGGACATACCAGACAGAGAAGGTACGGTTCTTGTCATTATTGGCAGTCACTTTTGCCTGTGGTAGGAAGGAACCCATGAGGCCTTTGTTAAGAGCAACACTCACCCTGTAGAAGGGGCCCGGCAAAGCTCTGCTCTGCTATCAAGTGATCCTACCTCTTCCTGGTGTCCGGCTGGGTCTTCCACATACACCAGCACCTCTCCCTGGCCAGCACTTCGGGTCTCCACAGTGAACTCTGCCCGCTTCTTCACCATATTGCCCGTGGGCTCAATGCCTGTCAGAGAAGGGCGAGCAAGCTATGGGCGAGCAAGCTATGGGCAAGCTGTTGGGGCCACAGTGTCACCCCTTTACCCCCTGGTCCCCTGACAATAAGGAAGAGGCCCTAGCCCTTCAGGAGTACTGGAGACACAGCAGTAAAGCCACTGTCCCTCTGCGGGCTCAATGCCCCTCCATGCCAGCCCCTGAGTCCAGCACGTTCCCAATTGGGCAAGTTTGTTCAGCATAAACCCCAACACCCTGAGCCTGGCCTCGGGACTCAGCTGAGTGTTTGCTGCTGGGACAGGCCCATGCCTGTTTCCTGGAATGCTCGAGTTTGCCACACTGGTGTGGGTGGCTCAACCCTTTGCCTGAGCCCTTGCTCTTCTGTGATCTACTGTCTGGTTTCAGAGCCCCCTTCCAGGCCCTGGTTCATCTCCACTTAGGCTAAAGGGGCCCACTGAGTCCTCACTCCCTGAGGAGGCTTCCCCATAGGCATATATAACTTGGAGAATTTCCTAGCATTGCACTCAAGTGACCAGTTCTGACCAACCCTGATCCATTCCTGTTTGACTCTTAAGTGGCATTTTTTTTTTTTTGGTATGGTACTGAGGAATGGACCCAGAGGCATTCTACCTCCAAGCCACGTCCTCAGCCCTATTTTATTTTTATTTTGAAACAGGGTCTCGCTAGGTCAATGAGAGTCTCATTACTTGCCGAGGCTGTCCTCGAATCTGTGATCCTCCTGTCTCAGCCTCCCAAGAACTGGGAATACAAGCATGTGCCACCGTACCCGGCTCTTAAATGACATTTGATCACCTAGCTGCCACTTGACCCAAGATCCCTTGGGACCTCCAAGTTCAAACAGGATACTACCCCATGGGAAGGATGTCAGCACACCAGAGTCCCCGAGGAGCACCCCTGTACGGGCTCCCTCACCTGGCCCATAGGCTCGGGCTTTCTTCGGGTTCAGTTTGGGTCGCAGGGGAGCCCCTGGCTTCAGCTTGGCCTTGGGGAACTGGGACAGATAGGTCATAACAGAGTGCTCATCCACATTGGGGTCCACAATCTCCTCAGGTGTGATCACCTGTCACAAGCAAAAGAAAAGAGCCATTGGGCCTCTCCTCACTGCAGACATGGCCCCCCTCCAGCCTCCAGTGGGGCTAGGTAGGAGGCATACCTGAGGGATACCCAGCCAATCATCAGCCTGCTGCATGGCTTCTCGCGCATTGTTGACAGGCTTGCTGGCATCCCAGGAGTCCCAGTCAGGACACAAGCCTGCAAGGCAAGGAAGGCTACATGGTGAGCCTGGGGGCGCCTACAGAGCCACCTTCCAGGCCGCCGACAGACAGCCTCATACCAGTGTACCCCACACTGATACCCCTTACCTGGAGCACAGCTATCAACAAGGGCACCCAGGGCCCGGCCACTCTGCCAGTCCCGACTAAAGTTGGTGATGGGTAGCTGTGGCAGCTTGTTCTGGATCCAGCCCAGGAGCCTCTGCTTGGGTGTCTGTTTTTTGGCTTCCTCATCTTCCTCCTCATCCCACATGGGCATGGAGATGGAGTAGTGCAGGATCAGGGTCCAGATGAGGCCCAAGATCAGCTTCAGGTTTCCATCCACAATAGCCTTGCTGTCTACGGGGCAGAGGAGTGGCAGTACTTGGCAGGCAGGGGGCGGCTCCAGCCTCCTGCCTCCCCATGGTCATGGAGGGAAGAGTGCCCACAGACAGGGAATCTAGTCACTCCCAGGTGGTAGGGCCAGGGTCTGGCAGTACAGGGAGCTCCAGGGAGGGGAGGCCCCCTCCTGGCCAGGGATGAGGCATGGGTCAGGCACCCTCTGCCCAGGGCCTCTTTGGAACATGGGATTTAGGGAGGTAAAGGAGACTTCTGGGGGGAGGGGAGACACCCATAGACATATGATGATAATATAGTACAATAAGAGGGACACTGCCAGAAGCCTGAAGGCCCAGAGGAAGGGCAGAAGACTGACCCAGCCTGCAGACAGGGACTGGGAAAGCCCCCAAGACAGACCTGCAGAATGACAGGGATGAATGCTTTGTGACTGCTGAGGTGGTGGTCCACCTCCATCTCCAGGGGTCTCTGGGAACCAGGAGGAGTAGCCCAATCCCAGCTCATCTAGAAACCAAGGCCCCTGACCTCAAGCTGGGCTGGGACTGAGGAAGAGGAAGGCTGGGTTGGCAAAGGGTAGTTGGGAAATACAACTGCTGCTCCAGGGTGGATGGGTGGGGGTATGTGGCAGGGGAAGTAGCGGCATTGGGCAAGGATCCCTGGTGAAGGGGTGTGAGCCCCACCCCTCCCTACTTCCGTGAGGTAGCAGAATGAGGCTCCAAGGCTGGTTGGGGGAGGGCCCAGGGCCTAAAGGAATCAGTGGTTGGGCTGTATGGTCCTGACTCACTGCAGCCCTTAGGGATCTGCTGGGGGTGGGGGCAGAGCAGGGAACATTGTGGCGGGGGGCTTGCCCAACTGGAAGAGGAGAGTGGGTCTGGTGCCTAGAGCCCTGCTTGGGAGCTTGGGTGGCAGAGGCGTTGGGTGGGATCCCTGTGTCCTGCTGCCTCAGCAGAACCTGCTCAGCTGACACCCATCACCCACTCTACATGCCACCTAACGGGCCCCTGGGCCTCAGGCAGCCAACCATGCTCACCACAGGGGAAGTGGTTAGAGAGGAAATGCTAACACCCCATCACTATGGCAACTCCCTTGGGCCCCACCCAAGGGCTACCTCTGGGCCTCAGCCTCTTCAAGAGTGGGTGGCTCAGGGTGGGGCAGGCTTTCTAAGAGCTCATCTTTGGAAACCCTTCTGGCCTCCCCTGTAATCAGAGAATACTTGTCTAATGAGTCAAAGGGGGGGGGGGGATGGACACCGTCAGAAAGGCCACCAATAGATAGCAGGTGGCCTCCCAGTCCAGTGGGCAGCACCTGGAGCACCAGCTGATCCACTCAAAGCAGAGTGAGTTCCCCTATTCTCAGACAGGTTGGTCCTGGTCCCTCATGGCTGTCCCCAAATGGTGGGAAGCTGGGGAGGGGGCTTAGAAAAGACAAGAGGTGAAAGGCCCACTGAGGCTTCCCACCAGGCTTTCATCCCAGAGTCCTAGGTCCAGCACAAGAACCCTCAGGAGGCCCAAGGCCTTCAGTGACCTCCAAGGGGAAGAGCAAAGCCAGTCCCACTAGCCCCAGTGGGAGGCCCTCCCATGGTCCATATCATGTGGGCCTATGCCAGCACTGTCCCCCCACCCCCCAAGAGGGAGGGAAGGACCAGGGCCCAGAGCTGGGAGACTGCCTGCCTAGATGGCCCCGCCCCATCCCACCCCCTTTCCCCAGCCCTGGGGCCAGCCGGCCCCCTCCCTCCCCTAATCACTGCTGCTTTCCAACATTTTTTTGCCTTATATGGCAAAGCTCTGGGAACTAGGCCTGCTCCAGCCAGCTCACAAGAAGGAGGGGAGAAGGGAGGAGGGAAGAGACCCCCCCAAAGAGCTGGGGTGTGGCCTGCCTCCCCACATCCGGTTGCCCCCCCACCCAGGACTCAGAAATGACTCAGCTTGGCTACACTGAGGCTGGGGCTGGGGGGTGGGCCTCTGCAACTCGAATGGCATTCCAAAGAAAGAACTTCAGGCTTTTGGGACCTGCCAGGGGAACTGAGTCGTGGTCCCTCACTTTCTTGGCCTCAGCATGTACCATTCCAGAGCCACAAGGATAACTGGAAGGCCCCTTTCAATTATGAAGAAAAGTATGTTCATCTCCCATCTACTCTCCCTTTTACATTTCCCCCAAGTCACAAGTTTTAGTGACTATCCCCAAGCAGCCCCTATTTTGAGAAGGGCCTAGGATGCTGCAGTAGGTCTGGCCAATGCCAGCCTCTGCAGTCCAGTGACAAGGCCACTGGGCTGGCAGTGAGCCCAGCACACACTGGAGCACCTTTCATCCAACTCCCGAATTCTAGATGCAGAAAACCCAGGCCAACGTGGAACCAAGGCTGGCCTATAATGAACAGCACAAGCCAGGTACAGAGGCTCAATCACATCCAGCTCACCTTGGGTACAGTTTTGCTAGCTAGCTATGCTTCTATCTGTCCTTTAAGTTCCCCTCGAGAGATTTCAACTGGGGACTGTAACTATCTCCAATGGTGGAGGGGCCCATCTTCCAGGGACAGAAGCTGAGAGAGACCTAGACAATGAGACTCACAAGCTCCAACTCCTACTTCAGAACCACAGGGCACCTGAAAGCTAAAGAACCCTGTCTAAACTGTTGTAGGGAGAGAGCCTGGGCCTCCCAATTCTCGGAAATAGAGCATGGAGCTCCGGGCCAGGGGCCGGGTCGGTACCCGCCCCGCCAGGCCCCGTACCACCTCGGGTGCAGCAGTGGGGGCGCGGCCTGCGGAGGATGTGAGCTCAGCCTGGGCGCAGGCCAGCGGGCGCGCCTAGCGGTTCGCACGCTCAGCCAGCCAGCCCGCGCGCCTTTGTTCTTGAGGCCCGCGCAGAGGAGGGCGGCTCAGGGGCCCCGGGGGCTGAGCCACGGCTGGACCGGAGAACTGGGAGGAGTTCGCCTGGGATGGGGGGGGAATGCGTGGAGCCCCCCCCCCCGCCCGCGCGTTGCCCCAGGACGGTCCGCGCCCTCCTCACCGATGGACACGAGCTTGATGCTCTCACGGTCCAGGAACTCGAGCGCCACCGACACGTTTTCGAGCTGCATCTGGCGGAATGTGGGCCGCTGATTGTGCTTGCGGTGCATCTTCTTCTGGCTGAGTACCTCGAGCAGCGCAATGAGCCGAAGCCCGTCGCTCAGGTCCGTTTGCAAGTTGGCGATGCGCTTGCTCACGCACTTGAGGTGCTCGTTGCACCAGCGCGTGAATGTGTTCTGTTGAATCTTCTTCCACGGCGCATCCTCCGCCAGGTCCTTCTCGGTGGCCGGCATCTCGGCGTCCCGCGTGTCGGCACCGCCACCCGGAGCCGCACCCGCCGCGCTCTGGCCGGACCGGGAGTGGGAGCTACTCATTTTGAGGCGCGAGGAGCCGAGGGGCGGTGCTGCAACCTCGGAGAGGGGACGGCCCTTTAATTAAAGTCGCAGGTACCTCCGAGTCAAAGAGGCAAAGCAGAGCACAGAGGTTGCGCTGTGGAGAGAGCGAGCCCTTTAAATGCGGGTGGAGGGCGGAACCAGGGGCGGGGTCTTGGGTGGGTGGAGTGGGTGGGTGGGGCTTAGGGTCGCGCCCGCCCCGCCCGCCGGAATGCCCCCACAGAGCCCCCCGGCTCCCGCCTAAACGACCCAACTCCCGATCTTTGGTTCTAGAAGTGGGCTAGGAGGCATCCAGGCCCTGAAACCTCTGCGCCAGTGCTGCAGGAAACAAATTCTAGAGCGAGGAAAGGCTTAGCAGTGTCTGGCGCAGGACCTCTAGGCTCCAGGCGGCACTCCCTTACAAGGAACTTTCCTTCCCCAAGGCTCCTGCGGGGGGTGGGGCGGATGGGGTCCCTGAGTCATTAAGGTTCCGCCCTATCCCTGCAACCCTCACTCACGGTCATCCCCCTTCCCTCGGTTCCAAGGCTTAGGGTCCCTGGCCACACCCAGGTCCGCCGCAGTGGCTAGGGCGCAATCCTAAGGGCGAGCCCTTGCAGAGCACTGGCCACTCTTGCAAGCGCTTCGTGTGCTCTTCACCCCCAGACCTTACGTGTTCCCCAGCAGATCCCTGGCCCCTGGCCGGCCTTTCCAGACTGCAAGGCCCTCGCCTGCTCACCTGCGCCCAGCAGTTCCCACTGCCTCCCTCCCTGCTCCTTTGCTCCATCCGGGAGGAAATGGGGCACTGGGCCAGGAGGCCACCAGCACTCCAGGAGCAAGTAGCCTTGGAAGGGGCCTGGCATGCCAATGGGCACGGGCAGAAGGCGCCGTGTGCTGCGTGCAGATGGCTTGTGCCCGCCTAACCCACCATACTGTCCACTGGGGACCCTCGCTGGGAGATCCGATGGGAGGGTTCCTCCCCTGGCAGAATGGCCCCTGAACCCAGCATGACCCAGGGGTGGCAAGGGTAGAAGGTCCTGGAGGAGGAGGACTGAGGGAATTGAGGGGAGTGAAACACAGGTTGCCAAGTCTTGCTTAGGAGCCCGCACCGTGTCCCCAGAGCAGTATGAAGTTATTCTGATGGGTAATTCTGAAAATGGTGCAGAGACTGCTGTGCCGACACAGACCAGCAAAGGCACAGGGGCAAGGAGACTGTAGAAGACACTCATTGCCACCCTTTCAGTCAAGTCAGCCTACTTACCCCTTCCCCAGGCTGAACTCCCTCCTGTCCGGTCCCAAGTATCTCCCCTCTCCAGAATGTTCCCTTCTCATTTTTCCAGAAAGGCAAGTCTCTGTCCTCACTGCTCAATTCTAGTAATAATCACTTTTTCTTCTGAAGACCAGTGGGAGAAGAAGGCCTTGGGTCTGCCACCATGTCATGCCCAAATATGATTGACTCTTCTGTGACTTTGGGTGTCTACCTTGCCTGTGACAGGAAATCTCCCCTGACTCTAGCAAGGGCACTTCAGGTCTGCTCCCACCCCACTGATTTTCCCACCAATGGTGGTGGTACGGTGCCAAATGACATTGTCCAGTACCAAGGCCCACTTCCTCTCCACTTTCCTACTGCACAAAATACACCTGTACAAGATGTATGAGTCTCCAAGAGCTCAGGAGAGGTGATAGGGAGAATTATAGAGAACCAATACAAATTTCACCCTGCTACGCCCCATTTAAGACACGCAGAGAGTTGTCCTAGTACCCCTATCTCACTGGAAAGCAAATACCCAGGGATGGAATTACGAGAATTGATTCTCCACTAAGTGCCATCCAGCTGAATAATCTGAGTTCATTCCTTCATCTGCAGAGAACAAGAAAACTGAGCCAAAGGAACTGACTAGTAATCAACTCCAGCAGAGAGAACAGAATTAGGGTGTCATGGCTTCCAGCCCTAGGTTTTGGCTATTTTGGCAAAGAAGGAATGGGAGTTGTATGGGTTCTTTTACCTAGGAGGACATAGTACCACCACCAGATGTCGCCCCATCCCAAAGCCCCCAGATAGGGCCAGCCATGGGAAGCTAAAATCCAGCGCTTTCATATTTTCCCTTATTTGGAGTAGATTTTTGGATGTTAGACACACCCCGCCCACCTCCCCACCCCCGGCCCTCAGACCCCAAGTCAGGCCCTCCCACAGGGAACTGTAGCCCCAAACTGGGGGGCTGTCCAGCTTATGATTCCCAAGGAGGCTTTCTAGGCCTGTGTAGCCAGGGGGCGCCAGGAAGGAAGGCAGCATAGATTGATGAGGAGACCTGGGCTGACCAGCAAGTCCAGGTGGCACAGGTGAGAACACCCATTTTCTGACCTCCCACCTCGACTGTGCAGCCTGGCGCACATACAAATAAATGGGTCTACCAGAAATTTCCCCTACTTTTCCTGGCCCCAGGTGGCATGGGGATCTAGGGATGTTGCTTACATTCAGGCTGGTGGTGAATATCCCACTCAGAGCCGACCTGGGACAGGGCCCAGGAAATCTAGCCTGGCCAAATCCCTAGCCCAGCCTTCACAGAGTACAGCATGCCCTGAGCCCGCTCCCCTGTGCCCAAAGAGTTTGGCAAAGGATCCACCGTCCCCCTTCACACCGGCCGCTAAGTGTCCCTCTAGGTGGCCACTCCCCTTCATCCCACATAAGGTCCTTGTCTCCAGGCCCTTCTTCCCCAGACAAGCATGCAGTGGTGGGGTCAATGACACCCGTGTCTGCACGTATCTCCTGCCCAATGTGCAGTCTGTCTCTCTGTCTCTCTCTCTCTCTGTCTCTCTCTGTCTCTCTCTCAGCAATCCCCATGGCCTCGGGCTCCCAGCCTTCTGGCCACAGCCACGGATTCACCGGGGAACTCTGGAGGCCAGCCTCTGGACACCCAAGATGTCGGCGACCCGAGCTCAAGAACCAGAGCCGCCTGCTTTTTCTAGCCTCTCCGCCCGCGTAGTGCTGCGACCAGCCGGCGTGGAGCCGGGCGGCAGCGGTCTCACCTGCTGTCCCTGCGGGCGGGCGGGCTGCAGCCGCGGGGTGGCGCCCGGCTCACCCCGCGCCTCAGGGCTCCTCCGGTGTCCACTCCGCGCCGCGCGCCTCCACGCGAATGGGCTGCGGCCGCCCGCCTTCTTGTTGGCCGCATCCCCGCCCCACGCCCGCCCCGCTCCTGGCCGGCCCGGCCCGGCGAGAAAGCCTTAATTGGTAAAATCGTCCAGGATCTGGGGGCGGGCGGGGGCGCGCCGTGAGCTCCAGCGCCCCAGCCGCCTGACGACGCCCCCCCATCCCAAGATGAGCTCACTGCCCGGCCAGGGCCGCCAGGCTGGAGCAGGAGCGGGGGACTCACCTTCCAGGCCCGCAGGGCCCACGTCTAGACCTAACCACAAGGACCCAGAATGGTTGAGTTTAGGGGAGCCAAGGCCACCTCCTCCAGGTAGCTACCCACAGTCTTGTCTCAGCCCTAATCCTGGGCTGGCCACAAGTCAGATGGGGGCAACAGGTCATTGCAAGTGTTCACTGAGCACCTACAATGCACGAGGTTCATCAACCCTGTGATAAAGGAGCCTCTGGAGCCGGGCGTGGTGGCGCACACTTGTAATCCCAGCATTCGGGAGGCTGAGACTGGAGGATCCAGGACCGCAGCCAGCCTCAGCTACCTAGTGAGGCACTCTGCAACTTAGTGAGACCCGGTTTCAAAATAAAGTAAAAAATAGGGCTGGGGGTATAGCTCGGAGGTAGAATGCCCCTGAGTTCAATCCCCAGTACCGAAAATAAATAAATAAATAAATAAATAAATAAATAAATAAATAAATAAATAAAGGAGCCTCTGGTTTTGGCCCCTGACCCTAACCCTGAGCTGGTAGCAGAAATGTCCTGAATTCTCAGCACAATTAGGCGTAGTCCCAAAGCCTGAGAATGTGCAGTGGGGTGTAAGCCAAATAACCAAGTGTCTGTGGCACAGCCACACCCTGGCAGTGCCAGGCTCTCTCTTCCTCTTCTACATACTCATTTCCTGGTAGCTTTAGATTCAGCTCAAATGTCATTTCCTAGGGAGAGGCCACATAAAGACATGTTGTTTTAACATTTTGCCTGCAACCCCTAATAGGAGCTAATAGGAGCTATGTGTTTAGTAGGTATACCTAGGTACATGTAACTGAGGCAAAGTAAGACTTTCCCTTACTACCTGCAATGTACTCTGATATTTTTTATTCTACTTTATCAAAAAGGGAAAAAAGGGAGGGAAGAAGGAAAGAAAAATTAGGGAGAGAAAGAAGGAGGGAAGGGAAAGAGTTTGGTCACAGCTGCGGAGTGAATTTAGCAATCTAGTTTAACACAAATAGCAAGGTGCTCCTCAGGCTCTCGGCATCTAGCACCTACTGCTGCAGCTCTGCTGACAATAACAGTTTACCGTTTGACTCAATGTGGAGGCCTCCCAACATTGCCGGAGTCTCCAGCAATCATTAAAAAAAATCATAATTAGACATTTTCTTCTTGTGTACGTGGTTTTTCTTTTTCTTTTCTTTCTTTTTTTTTTTTTTCAGTACTAGGGATTGAACCCAGAGACCTTCTACCTCCGAGCTGCACCCCCAATCCTTTTTTTTTTTTTTTTGCGGTACTGGGGATTGAACTCAGGGGCATTCTACCTCTGAGCTACACCCCCAGTCCTATTTTTTTATTCTTTATTTTGAAACAGGGTCTCACTAAGTTGCGGAGTGCCTCACTAGGTAGCTGAGGCTGGCCGAGAACTCAGATCCTCCGGTCTCAGCCTCCCAAATGCTGGGATTACAAGTGTGCGCCACCACACCCAGCTTCCCAGTCCTATTTTTTATTCTTTATTTTGAAACAGGGTCTCACTGAGTTGCGGAGTACCTTGATAAGTAGCTGAGGCTGACTTCGAACCTATGATCCTCCTGTCTCAACCTCCCAAGTACTGGGATTACAAGCATGCGCTACTACGCCCTGGTTGAAGAAATGTTTTCAGTCTTTTTTCCTTGTAAGTTTAAATCTTGCTGGGATTGCAAATTATATGATACACTGCTTAGAAGCCATTCTCAATCCTGAAAAGAAAAAATTTTTTCTTCTTGAAGTACTGGGGATTGAACCAATGGGCGTTCAACCTCTGAGCTGTACCCCCAGCACTTTTTATGTTTTGTTTTGAGCCAGTCTCACTAAGTTGCCCAGGCTGATCTCAAACCTGAGATCCTCCTACTTTAGCCTCCCAAGTAGCTGGGATTATGGGCATGCACCACCATGTTCAGAAAAACTCAATTTTCAGCCAGGTGTGGTGGCACATGCTTATAAGCCCAGTACTTAGAAGGCTGAGACAAGAGGATCACAGGTTTGAGGCCAGTCTCAGCAACTTAGGAAGGCCCTCTGCAACTTAGTGAGACCCTGTTTCAAAATAAAAAATAAAATAAGGTAGAGGGTATAACTCAGAGGTAGAATACCCTTGGGTTCAATCCCCAGCACCAAAAAAAGAAAACCTATTTTATTTTGGGGGAGGGGCCTGTGGGGGTTAAACCCAGGGTCATTCTACCTCTGACCCACACCCCCAGCCCTTTTTTTAAATTTTGAAATAGGATCTCACTAAGATACTAAGATTCTAAGTTGCTGAGGCTAATCTCGAACCTGAGATCCTCCAGTCTCAGTTTCCACGAACTGGGATTACAGGTGTATGTCATGGCACCTAGCTTGTTTTCTTTTTTCTTTATATTTTGGTGTTGGGGGTTGAACCCTGGGACATTCTACCTCTGAGCTAGAAACAGGGTCTCACTAAGTTGTGGAGGGCTTCACTAAGTAGCTGAGGCTGGTTGCAAACCTGGAATCCTCCTGTTTCAGCCTCCCACATACTGGGATTACTAGTGTGCACCACCACACCCGGCTGGCAGTTTTCTTCTTGACTGAAAATCAGCTGTACTATAGTGTCTACTCTCTGACCTTCCCAGGAAGAACTCCCCAGACACCCTTAGAATGCTTGGTACACACCCTTCTAGCCCCTTAAACAACTTCTGCCATAGAGATTTCTGAGGCTGGGCCAGGCCAGGTACTCATACTCACTGAGGGGTATGTTTCATGAATGAATTGCTGTGCTTGGAGCACATAATCCTGATTCCTTCTCTATATAATGAGTGTTGATTCAGCCTCTTAGTTCTTTTGGTGGAAGGCTTGCCTGGCTTCTGGTGGTCTAAACTGGAGCTGCATTGCCATGAGGCTAGATCTAGGCTCCAGATATCTATGGAGTGGGTGCAGGGGGACCATCACAGTTCAGCTTCCTGATACCATCTGTGGGGGGACCTTATGGTGGGCCAATGGGGGTATGTAAAAGGCAGAGTGCCGAGGCAGGTGCGGGGCAGAGTGTTCCTTAGGGAGAAAGCAAACCTAGAATTCCTTGACCTCATAAGGAAACAGCTTGGATCTGTATGGGGAGGGGTGGCAGGGGGAGGACTGAGCAAGCACTCTGTACACACAGACCTCTGGGAGAGGGGCCAGCACTGCAGAAGAAGGCTTGGAGAGGTGCTGGGGAATCTGATTTTGCCAAAACTAAAAAGTCCACAAGGCAGTCCCTGAATGGCCCAGAGCCCACACTTTCATCCTCCTTACCTCTGCTTTTTTTTTTTTTCCCTGTGGTACTGGGGATTGAACCCAATGGCATTCTACCTCTGAACTACACCCTATATTTTATTTTTATTTTTTTGGAACAGAGTCTCACTACATTGCTAAGGCTGGTTTCCAACCTGTGATCCTCCTATCTCAGCCTCCCAAGTACTGAGATTACAAGCATACGCCACCATGCCCAGTTTTACTCCATTTTTTTTTTGTTGTTGTTGTTTGTTTATTTTTGCGGTACTGGGGATTGAACCCAGGGGCATTCTACCTCCAAGCTACACCCTCAGTCCTATTTTGTAATTTTTATTTTTTATTTTATTTTTATTTTTATGATGGTACTGGGGATTGAACCCAGGGGCATTCTACCTCCGAGCTACACCCCCATCTTATTTCTTATTCTTTATTTTGAAACAGGGTCTCACTAAGTTGCAGAGGGCCTCACTAAGTAGCTGAGGCTGGCTGCAAACCCGGATCCTCCAGTCTCAGCCTCCCAAGTACTGGGATTACAAGCGTGCACCATCACGCCCGGCTTTTAATTTTTATTTTGAAACAGGGTCTCACTAAGTTGCAGAGAGCCTCACTAAGTAGCTGAGGCTGGCCGCGAAACCGGATCCTCCGGTCTCAGTCTCCCAAGTACTGGGATTACAAGTGTGTGCCACCACGCCTGGCTTTTTTTTTTTTTTTTTTTTTTTTTTTTGCAGTACTGGGGATTGAACCCAGGGGCATTCTTCCTCCCAGATACACCACCTATCCCTATTTTTATCCTTTATTTTGAAACAGGATCTCACTAAGTTGCAGAGGGTCTCACTAAGTAGCTGAGGCTGGTTGTGAATCTGCAATCCTTCTATCTCAGCCTCCCAAGTACTGGGATTACATGCATGTGCCGCCATGCCCAATTCCCTTCTGCTCTTAAAGAAAAGGAGAAAGCTCCTGTTCAAGACTCTCCTACCTCCTACTGCCTTGCAAGGTGTTTTTGGGGATCCACATACCTCCTCTCACATTGCTTTGGACAGAGTAGGGGCTTTTATTTATTTATTTATTTTGTGGTATTGGGGGTTGAACTCAGGGGCATTCTACCTCCAAGCTATATCCCCAGCCCTATTTTTTATTCTTTATTTTGAAACAGGGTCTCACTAAGTTGCGGAGGGCCTCACTAGGTAGCTGAGGCTGGCCTTGAACCCGAATCTTCCGGTCTCAGCCTCCCAAATGCTGGGATTACAAGGATGTGCCACCATGCCCGGCTTTGCTTTTACTTTAAAACCCAGCCAAGGCCAGGTGTGGTGGCACATGCTTGTAATCCCAGGACTTGGGAGGCTGAGACAGGAGGATTGCAGGTTCAAGGCCAGCCTCAGCAACTTGTGAGGCCCTCTGCAACTTAGTGACACCCTGTTTCAAAATAAAGGATAAAATAGGGCTGGGAGTGTAGCTCAGAGGTAGAATGCCTCTGGGTTCAATCCCCAGTACCTAAATAAATACATAAATCCCAGTCAATAGCAAATCTTTTTCTTTATGATATTTGTGGTCAAAACAGGGTTCTATCTCCTAACCATCGCCTGAGTGTCTACCTCTTCAAACAAACACGGATTTGACCAGAGATCTTGAAGAGCTCTTCTTCTCCTGTAGTGGGCTGCCATCTAAGAGAGAAGGCATTTCAGGCACCTCATCTCCTCATGTTCCCCCCCAGCTCTGGGTCCACCCCTTAAAGGGCCCACTAGTTGGCCCCATGCTCCACCATCAGGCTTTGTATAAAATATGACTATCACTGCCTTTCCACCAGACAATCCTTTTCTGATCAAGGCCTCACCAACTGTTAGCCACAGTCCAGGATCCTCAGCAAGCCTTGGCAACCTTCCATGGTTTGCTACCCCCCTCTGCTCCCTGTCTGGATGTCCCTGGGTCATGCTGGGTTCAGGGGCCATTCTGCCAGGGGAGGAACCCTCCCATCGGATCTCCCAGCGAGGGTCCCCAGTGGACAGTATGGTGGGTTAGGCGGGCACAAGCCATCTGCACGCAGCACACGGCGCCTTCTGCCCGTGCCCATTGGCATGCCAGGCCCCTTCCAAGGCTACTTGCTCCTGGAGTGCTGGTGGCCTCCTGGCCCAGTGCCCCATTTCCTCCCGGATGGAGCAAAGGAGCAGGGAGGGAGGCAGTGGGAACTGCTGGGCGCAGGTGAGCAGGAGACGGCCTTGCGGACTGGGAAGGCCAGCCAGAGGCCAGGGATCTGCTGGGGGAAGACGTAGGGTCTGGGCCCTGCCGGGCAACTGCTTTCTTGGCGGCGAAGCGCACACGAAGCGCTCGCAGTAGTGGCCAGCGCTCTGCAAGGGTTCGCTCTTAGGATTGCGCCCTAGCCACTGCTGCCGACCCGGGTGCGGCTGGGGACCCTACGCCCGGGGCCGGAGGGGATGACGAAGAATGGGGGTACAGAGACGGGGCGGAGCTAAAATAACAAGGTTGCAAGCCCTCCGAAGTACCCGACCCCGCCCACTCTCTTCAGGCGGGTTTCTACTGGTTCGGGTCGCACACGCCCCACCCCTCTCCCGCGTCTAGTACCCACACGCCAGCGAGTGACGTCTCGGTTCACCGCCCCTTTCCAGCGAGCATCCCCACTAGCTACCACTGCTAGGTGCGCCTACGCCGCTCGGCTCCCCTTCAGGCCCCGCCCCTTCCTAGCCTCTGGCCAATCCCGCACGATTGTGACGCACAGGCTGGCCAGTCCCGCCCCCTGGCGCGCGGCCCCGCCCGTCAGCCCCCCCCCCCATGGCCAGACCGGTCTACACCGGTTGCTCCCGTGGTTTGGCTCCGCCCCGCGCAGCGCGCGCACCCTGTGGAGTTCGCGGTCGTGACGTGAGCGTGACACCGGCGCGAGGCGAGTGCAGCCGCTCCCGAGGTGCTACTGCTGCTGCGCTCTCAGGCAGCCGTTGCTTGGCCCGCGTAGCCAGGCCCGGGCTGCCCCCTCAGGCCGTCGCTCCCCCACTTCAGGTGCCGGCCTCATCCGCCATGGACGACTACGCGGTTCTGTCGGACACCGAGCTGGCCGCAGTACTGCGCCAGTACAACATCCCGCACGGGCCCGTCGTGGGTATGCGACGGCGGGTGGCGCGCGGGACCCCTCCTCTCCCCCAGGTTCCCTCCCTGTCTTCCTCCCCGCGCTCTCTGCGTGGTTCTCCCCGCGCTCGCGCTCAGCGCCCCACACTCCTGACCACCCCGCGCCCCGTGTCTGGCCAGGCTCCACTCGCAAGCTCTACGAAAAGAAAATCTTCGAGTACGAGACCCAGAGGCGAAGGCTTTCACCCCCCAACTCGTCCACCTCCTCATTCAACTTTCACTTCTCGGGTGAGACCCCCTGCCGCTAGAGCTCCTCCGGCCACTCGAGGGGACGGGGCTTGGGCAACAGGGAGGATGGGGTCATGAGGGCGTGGCAGGGGCACTAGCCTAGAGGGGCACTGGGGATGGGAGGGAAGCCCAGGGTACAAATGGCCTTGTCCCCTTCTCAATTCAGACTTGGATTCAGCATCCGTGGACTCGGATATGTATGATCTGCCTAAGAAGGAGGACGCCTTACTTTATCAGAGCAAGGGTAAGGCAGGGGTGGGGCGGGCACCCTGATACCTTCACCCCACTCCCTGAGAGACCCTAGCACAAGGAGAACCCAAGACCTCAACCCCCTACCCTCAGTAACCCTAGAGGGGAGAAACTGGGACAGCCCCCCAAATGGGATTCAGATTAGGGCCATCAGGCCAGTTGGGGGACACCACTACCCCCTCCATCACTGTCCCCCTTCCCAAGGTTATAACGATGACTACTATGAGGAGAGTTACTTGACCACCAAGACTTATGGGGAGCCCGAGTCTGTGGGCACATCCAAAGGCTTCCGCCAGCCAGTGACTTCACTCTCAGATGCTGACACCTTCCACCACCAGGTGAGCTACCAGTCAGGCACACCTTGGGTACACCCTGAGGAGGGGGGGGTCACAGCTGGGTTTAGTAAATCCAGGTAACTGCTGGGCACAAATGGTGGCTCCTAAGCCTCTAGAGAGGGTTAGGGTTAGGGTCAGTATACAACAGTTCGGTCAGAATTCTACTTTGGGGATTGTGAACTATGTGATAAACCAGGTGTGGCGGTAGATTCCTGTAATCCCAGTACTTGGGAGGCTGAGACAGGAGGATCACAGGTTCGCAGCCAGCCTCAGCAACTTAGGGAGGCCCTCCACAACTTAAACCCTATTTCAAAATAAAAAATTAAAAAATAGAGTTGGAGGTGTAGCTCAGAGGCAGAATGCCCCTAGGTTCAATCCCCAGCAGTAATCCCAGTACTTGAGAGGCTGAGACAGGAGGATCACAGGTTCAAGACCAGCTTCAGCAACTTAGTGAAACCGTTTCCAAATAAAAAAGGGGATGCGGATGTAGTTCAGAGGTAGAATGCCCTTAGGATTAATCCCCAGCAGCAGCACCACCACCACAACAGAACCTATGTGATTAGGGTCTGGGAGTTTGTTCCCCAACACTGGGAAAAAAAAATTTTTTTTCAGTACTGGGGATTGAACCCAGGAGCATTCTACCTCTGAGCTACACCCCCAGTCTTATTTATTTATTTAGAAACAGGATCTAAGTTGTGGAGAGCCTCACTAAGTAGCTGAGGCTGGTCGCAAACCTAGATCCTCTGGTCTCAGCCTCCCAAGTACTGGGATTACAAGCGTGTGCCACCACACCTGGCACAAAAAAAAAAATTTGATTTGAGCACATGAGACATGACCTGCACCCCAGTTTAGGATCTCAGTTCAAGCTCTTTTTTTTTTTTTTTTTTTTTTTTTGCGGTACTAGGGATTGAACTCAGGGGCGTTCTACCTCCGAGCTACACCCCCAGCCCTATTTTTTTTTTATTCTTTATTTTGAAACCGGGTCTCACTAAGTTGCGGAGTGCCTCACTAGGTAGCTGAGGCTGGCCGCGAACCCGGATCCTCCGGTCTCAGCCTCCCGAATGCTGGGATTACAAGCGTGCGCCACCACGCCCGGCTCAGTTCAAGCTCTTTCTGAGAATCCTGGGCGACAAAGGAGGATACTGTAGCACAGGCAACTAGGATAGTCACTGAATAAATGGGAAGGCCTCACAGGCTAAAAGCCAGGAATACATAATGGTTCTGAAGGAGGCAAGGGTCTGGCCTTTAAACAATGGTCAGGAACATTTGGACTAAGTGATATGACGGGATCATGCTGACCCTGCCACCCAGTTCCCATTAACCCCACTCTTTTCTGCAGGTGCGTGATGACAATCTTTTCTCTTTTCCTGAAGAGAAGGGCAAGGATAGGTGAGTAGTTGGGAGGTCCAGGGATGGGGGCAGGTCCTGGGCCCAGGCTCTCCTGGCCCACATGCTTCCTTCTTTTGCCTCAGGGAACGCTCCCTATATGGCCGGGACAGTGCCTACCAGAACATCGCGCACTACCGTCCTGTTTCCAGTGTCTCCAGGAGCTCCCTGGGCTTGTCCTATTATCCTACATCCTCCACCTCTTCTGTGTCCTCATCATCTTCCTCTCCTTCATGGCTCGCACGCCGTGCGATCCGACCAGAAAAGCAGGCTCCCATGGCCAGTCTGGGCCAAGATCGACATGTCCCACTTTGGGGCCAGCTGCTGCTTTTCCTAGTATTTGCTGCCTTCCTGCTCTTTGTTTACTACTCCATGCAGGCTGAGGAAGGCAACCCCTTTTGGATGGATCCCTGAGGGTCTTAGCTTCAGAGCCAGCTCTTCTTGGAGTCAATCCTGGCTGGCTGCCTTAGCAGTGTTTTCTGGGGGGTGGGGGGCAAGGGCTTTTCTGTGTGTTCTAGCTTGGGGTGCCTGGCCTAGCCCAGGGCAGTGCTTGCCCCCTCCACCCCCAGCTTCCTCCTACCAGGGAGGCAGCAGACTTGGGCCCTCCATGGCTGGTTGGGCCTGGGTGTGCCTTCCTCTGGAGCCTCCTGGCCCTGCTTGCCTCTGAACTTTAGGGACCAGGAGGGCAAGACCTCACTCCTTAAAAAGGAGAACGTGGTTGTTGTCATGCATGCCTCCTGTTTATTGTCACCTTGTTGGGAGTATTAACCAAAGGCCTCCCAGACTTTGTTTTCGTGGACACATAATAAAAAAAAACTTTATTTTTAACTTGTTGGCTCTTCCTGCTAGGGAGAAGTTGGGATCCCATGACATGGGGGCTCTGGTTCTTGGGTCTATCTGGCTTTGCTGTTTGGATCCTTGTGTATGTGTGTGGTACTGGAGATTGAACCCAGGGTTGTTTTACCTCTGAGCTACACCCCCAGCCCTATTTTTAAATTTTTTTTTTTTTTTTTTTTTTTTTTTGCGGTACTGGGGATTGAACTCGGGCATTCTACCTCCGAGCTATACCCCCAGCCCTATTTTTTATTCTTTATTTTGAAACCGAGTCTCACTAAGTTGTGGAGTGCCTCACTAGGTAGCTGAGGCTAGCCGCAAACCCGGATCCTCTGGTCTCAGCCTCCCGAATGCTGGGATTACAAGCCTGCGCCACCACGTCCGGCTTCTATTTTTAAATTTTTAAACAGGGTCTAAGTTGCTGAGGGCCTCACTAAGTTATTGAGGTTGACCTCAAGCTTGCGATCCTCCTGTCTCAGCCTTCTAGGTACTAGGATTACAGGTATGTGCCACCATGCCCAGCTTGGTTCTCAGTTTTTGCTTTGGTCTTGGGGAAGGGATCAAATGCTACCCACAAATGTATTTGCATTTTGTTTGTGGGTTTTATTCCCTGATTCATTCTCCAAAGCACTTGTAGCTACTTATAAAAATAACTACTGCAGCCAGGAGTGGTGGTGCATGCTTGTAATCCCAGCATTTGGGAGGCTGAGACTGGAGGATCCTGGTTCGCGGCCAGCCTCAGCTGCTTAGTGAGGCACTCCGCAACTTAGTGAGACCCTGTTTCAAAATAAAGAATTAAAAAAAATAGGGCTGGGGCTGTAGTTTGGAGGTAGAATGCCCCCAGGTTCCATCCCCAGTACTGCAAAAAAACCCCAAAACTACTGAACGACAAAGTGTGTGGAGAGAAGCACTTGTAGCTACTTATAAAAATAACTACTGCTCAACAAAGTGTGTGGAGAGAACTCACTTGGAAATACAGGTAAAGCTGCAAGTACAATACTGTTTGTAGGTATTGTCACCAGGAAAAGCTGACACTAGCTAACCTCAGCATCTGAGAACACAGAGACGGAAAAGAAACAGGCATCTCAGTAGTGGGTCTTTACTTAGCTCCTGGGATTGCTACTCCTTTAATGACATAAGAACGCTCCAAAGACTGCTGTGCCCCTTCATCTATGAATAACCAAATTATTCACCTATCTACATTCTTGCTTAATTCCCAGGTTTTTGGCTCTGGGTGTGTGCTTCATAATCTTCAAAGTTTATATATGTTTTTAAAAGTGGGTGCTAGAGCCAGGCGTTGTGGCACACGCTTGTAATCCCAGCATTTGGGAGGCTGAGACCGGAGGATCCGGGTTTGCAGCCATCCTCAGCTACCTAGTGAGGCACTCCGCAACTTAGTGAGACCCGGTTTCAAAATAAAGAATAAAAAATAGGGCTGGGGGTATAGCTTGGAGGTAGAATGCCCCTAAGTTCAATCCCCAGTACCACAAAATAAATAAATTAAAAAAAAAAGTGGGTGCTAGCCAGGTGTGGTAGTGCATGCTTGTCTTGTAATCCCAGTACTTGGGAGGCTGAGACAGGAGGATCACAGGTTCGAAGCCAGCCTCGGCAACTTAGCGAGGCTCCCTGCAACTTAGCGAGGCTCCCTGCAACTTAGTGAGGCTCCCTGCAACTTAGTGAGACTTTGTTTCCAAATAAGAAATAAGATCGCGGGGCGTGGTGGCGCAGGCTTGTAATCCCAGCATTCGGGAGGCTGAGACCAGAGGATCCGGGTTCGCGGCCAGCCTCAGCTACCTAGTGAGGCACTCCAAAACTCAGTGAGACTCAGTTTCGAAATAAAGAATAAAAAATAGGGCTGGGGGTATAGCTCAGATGTAGAATGCCCCTGAGTTCAATCCCCAGTACCGCAAAAAA